>JAXIVJ010007133.1:0-62421 GCA_036785665.1 Chirona hameri
TCACTATTGTCGGGATATTGTCCTGTGTATCTAATGCGGTCACTATTGTCGGGATATTGTCTTGTGTATCTAATACAGTCTCCAATGTCGGGATATTGTCCTGTGTATCTAATGCGGTCACTATTGTCGGGATATTGTCTTGTGTATCTAATGCAGTCTCCAATGTCGGGATATTGTCCTGTGTATCTAATGCGGTCACTATTGTCGGGATATTGTCTTGTGTATCTAATACAGTCTCCAATGTCGGGATATTGTCCTGTGTATCTAATGCAGTCTCCAATGTCGGGATATTGTCCTGTATATATAATGCAGTCACTATTGTCGGGATATTATCCTGTGTATCTAATGTTGTCTCTAATGTCGGGATATTGTCCTGTGTATCTAATGCAGTCTCCAATGTCGGGATATTGTCCTGTATATATAATCCAGTCTCCAATGTCGGGATATTGTCCGGTGTATCGAATGCAGTCTCCAATGTCGGGATATTGTCCTGTGTATCTAATGCAGTCACTATTGTCGGGATATTATCCTGTATATCTAATGCAGTCTCCAATGTCGGGATATTGTCCTATATATCTAATGCAGTCTCCAATGTCGGGATATTGTCCTGTATCTTGAATGCAGTCTCCAATGTCGGGATATTATTCTGTGTATCTAATGCAGTCACTATTGTCGGGATATTCCCCTGTGCAGCTAATGCAGTCTCAAATGTCGGGATATTGTCCTGTATATCAAATGCAGTCTCCAATGCCGGGATATTGTCCTGTATATATAATCCAGTGTCCAATGTCGGGATATTGTCCTGTGTATCTAATGCAGTCACAATTGTCGGGATATTGTCCTGTGTATCTAATGCAGTCTCCAATGTCGGGATATTGTCCTGTGTATCTAATGCAGTCTCCAATGTCGGGATATTGTCCTGTCTATCTAATACAGTCACTATTGTCGAGATATGGTCCTGTGTATCTAATGCAGTCTCCAATATCGGGATATTGTCCTGTATATCTAATGCAGTCTCCAATGGCGGGATATTGTCATGTATATCTAATGCAGTCTCCAATGTCGGGATATTCCCCTGTGCAGCTAATGCAGTCTCCCATGTCGGGATATTGTCCTGTGTATCTAATGCAGTCACTATTGTCGGGATATTGTCCTGTGTATCTAATGCAGTCTCCAATGTCGGGATATTGTCCTGTATATATAATGCAGTCTCTATTGTCGGGATTGTTGTCCTGTATATCTAATCCAGTCTCCAATGTCGGGATATTGTCCTATGTATCTAATGCAGTCTCCATTGTCGGGATATTGTCCTGTGTATCTAATGCAGTCACTATTGTCGGGATATTGTCCTGTGTATCTAATGCAGTCTCGAATGTCGGGATATTTCCCAGTGCAGCTAATGCAGTGTCCAATGCCGGGATATTGTCCTGTGTATCTAATGCAGTCTCCAATGTCGGGATATTGTCCTGTATATATAATGCAGTCTCTATTGTCGGGATATTGTCCTGTATATCTAATGCAGTCACTATTGTCAGGATATTGTCCTGTGTATCTAATGCAGTCTACAATGTCGGGATATTGTCCTGTGTATCTAATGCAGTCACTATTGTCGGGATATTGTCCTGTGTATCTAATGCAGTCTACAATGTCGGGATATTGTCCTGTGTATCTAATGCAGTCACTATTGTCGGGATATTGTCCTGTGTATCTAATGCAGTCTCCAATGTCGGGATATTGTCCTGTATATCTAATGCAGTCTCCAATGTCGGGATATTGTCCTGTATATCTAATGCAGTCTCCAATGTCGGGATACTGCTCTGTATATCCAATGCAGTCTCCAATGTCGGGATATTGTCCTGTGTATCTAATGCAGTCACTATTGTCGGGATATTGTCCTGTGTATCTAATGCAGTCTCCAATGTCGGGATATTGCCCTGTATATCTAATGCAGTCACCATTGTCGGGATATTGTCCTGTACATCTAATGCAGTCTCCAATGTCGGGATGTTGTCCTGTATATCTAATGCAGTCACTATTGTCGGGATATTGTCCTGTATATCTAATGCAGTTTCCAATGTCAGAATATTGTCCTGTATATCTAATGCAGTCACTATTGTCGGGATATGATAGATCATTTGTAAATAAATTCGATTAAATCACCTCATTTATATCACAACTTGAGCACAAATGGACATATATATGCATATCGGAAACTTGGCTGACACCAAGTATAGAAGACAGGTTTGCCCTTGATCATAATTACCAGTTATACTGTAAAAGTAGGGTAAACAAACCAGGTGGCGGATCAGCAATCTTTGCACTACAAAATTATAAAATGAACATAAAGGAAATGTCAATACTTGAATTTAAGACAGCAGATGTAGTAACCCTTCAGGTTACCAATGCCATCAATCAGACTTATCTCATTTGTCAAATGTATAGACCCCTGATAACAACCCAGAATTTATCAATGAACTAGAACAATTTCTCTCAAGAGTGAATGCACTTAACATTCTCACCTATATTACAGGTGACTTTAATTTATATTTATTTTCCATTGCAAGCAACTTATTTAATGAATCATTCTTTACATGCATGTGCAGCTATGGTTTCCTTCCAACAATTTCAAAGGCAACACGAGTAGCATCAACATCATTTACATTTATAGATAACATCTTTTGTAATGATGTATCAAGAGTGACATCAACAGGTATCATAACAACTGATTTTTCTGACCATTTTTCCATCTTTGAAATCACAAATATTTTCAGAGAACAAGTTAACAATCACAAAGTAACTAAGACTACATTCAACTACCAACAGATAGACAACTTCAAACAACATCTAGTATCTAGGTTAGACACTTTGCACTTGGAGAAAAACCCAGAACAAGCATGCAATCATATAATTAAAGCATACACTGATGGTATTTCATTGTTTTCACGCACCAACATATTCTCAAGAAAAACAAGTTTCATTAAACCATGGATGACTCCAGGAATTTTATGTTCCATTAACCACAAAAATTAATTATTTGTAGAAAAAGTGAAACACCCAAACACAACAAACATTACAAATTATAACAAATTCCGCAATTGTCTTAACAAGACAATCACAAATGCAAAGAAACTTTACTATCAAAATGAATTTTCTAAATACCAACACAATCCTAAGAAGACCTGGAAGACTCTTCACCTGCTCATAAGACAAACAAACAAACACAATGACATTCCTTGTAAAATAGTTAATGATGCAGGGGAAGAGCTAAATGAAGCAAAATCAATATCAGAAGGATTCAATAATTTATTTACTGGGGTAGGAGCAAGGCTTAAACAAAAAATAAAGAAGAATAACATTGATCCACTTGATTTGTACATGCTACACCAGAACAAAATATGACATTATCTCAAATAAATGATAATGATATTGAACAAATCATACTTCAGCTTAAAGATGTGGGTGCGGGTATAGATGAAATCAACTCTAAGATATTTAAAAACTCATATAAACCAATTTTGTCCAAACTAACCCACTTCTTTAATTTATGTCTGTCAACTGGCACATTCCCAAAAGCATTAAAGGTAGCTGTAGTTAAACCAATTTTCAAAAGAGGAGATAGTCACTTATTATCCAATTATCGTCCCATTAGCATATTACCGTTCATATCCAACATATTAGAAAAGATCATATATTATCAACTATTAACATACATTACATGTAATAACCTCCTCACAGACAGACAGTTTGGTTTTCGAAGTAAGCATTCAACTTACATGCCCATCATGCTGATTCAGGATTTAATCACTAATGCTTTTGAAAACAACGAATATATAGTTGGAATTTACCTAGGTTTATGCAAAGCATTCGATACAGTTGACCAAGATGTGCTACTTGAAAAACTAAACAAATATGGTGTTAAAGGAAGTGCACTTCAAATCATCAAATCATATCTTACAGAACGCACACAGACTGTGTCTGTTCATGGGGTCAAGGCCAATTTAAGAAATATGAATATAGGAGTGCCTCAGGGCTCAATTCTTGGTCCTCTCCTATTTATCATGTACATAAATGACGTAGTTAATCTTGATATAGGATGTCAGTATTTTATTTATGCAGATGATACTGCAATATTTTTCAAGCATCATAATCCAGAATCACTACAGAACATAATAAACATAGTTTTGCCAAAAATATCAGAGTGGCTGGAAGCTAAATACCTTACAATAAACACCTAAAAGACCTTGCTTCAAATATATGCAAAACGTAAAGATAATATCACAATAAATGTCCATATGGATGGTGTTGCTATCAAACAAACAAAAACAGTTAAATATCTCGGGGTCCTCATTGACTCTGACATGAAGTTTGCATCTCACATAAAATGCATTACAAATATAATTAGCAGAAATATAGGAATGATTGCCAGAACTAGACAATACGTTACACAAGGACAACTCCTGCAGCTATATAATTCACTCATTTGTCCTTATATAAACTATTGCTGCTTCATATGGGGCTCAAATTATGAAAGTCAAATCCATAAATTGTTAATATTGCAAAAGAGATCCATGAGAATAATTGAAGGCATCTTCCCCCCACAAAGGGCAAATCCAATTTTCAAGAAATACTATATACTTAAAGTTCATGAAGTAGCACACTTACAAATGCTTCTAATTATGCATAGGTATCTATTAAATGAACTACCAGCAGCAGTAAGATATCTCATTCAACCATCACCACAACCTCACCATCATACAAGACAAGTTAATCACTTCCAAAACAACTTTTCAACAAAGAATTATAGACTATTTACATTTCCATGCATGGGACCTAAATTATGGAATATAATAATATCAAGGAACTTTGCGGTACAGGACGTCCCACGCTCAAAACTTACATTTAAAAAGTACTTAAGAAGTTACTTCCTGGACAGAATCTAGTAATTAGTGCCATTCACTACTCAAATACATAATATGTAGAACAACATAATAGTACCTATACATAATATTACAACACAAAGTAGTATACATAATAATACAACAACATTATGGTATGGCATTATGGTATTTTTGTATTAATTTAATTAATTTGTGATACATTATGGTATGGCAGCTATATTATGGCTACTATACATTCACTTATGATATAAAGAGTAATGATAGTAGTAATGTATATATAGTGTATAGTGTATGTGTATATTGTGTGTGTATCAGTATATGGTTATATATGGATTACTTATAATTATATATGATCGTGTATGAGTACTGCTGTGTATGTATATGTGTGCGTGTATGAGTACTGTGTATATGTGATATGATGTGATATTTGTGTGTGTGTGTGTGTTATGTGTGTGTATGTGTATGTGTATGTGTATATGTGTATATGTGTATGCTGTGATATGTGTATATGTGTATGTGTATATGTGTATGTGTATATGTGTATGTGTAGTAGTGTATGTGTATGTGTATAGTATGTGTATGTGTATATGTGTATGTGTATATGTGTATGTGTATATGTGTATGTGTATATGTGTATGTGTATATGTGTATGTGTATATGTGTATGTGTATATGTGTATGTGTATATGGTATGGTATGTGTATATGTGTATGTGTATATGTGGTATGTGTATATGTGTATGTGTATATGTTATGTGTATTTGTGTATGTGTATATCATGTGTATGTGTATATGTTCATGTGATATGTGTATATGTGTATGTGTATGTGTAAGTGTATATGTGTATGTGTATATGTGTATGTGTATATGTGTATGTGTATATGTGTATGTGTATATGTGTATGTGTATATGTGTATGTGTATATGTGTATGTGTATATGTGTATGTGTATATGTGTATGTGTATATGTGTAGTGTATATGTGTATGTGTATATGTGTATGTGTATATGTGTATGTGTATATGTGTATGTGTATATGTGTATGTGTATATGTGTATGTGTATATGTGTATGTGTATATGTGTATGTGTATATGTGTATGTGTATATGTGTATGTGTATATGTGTATGTGTATATGTGTATGTGTATATGTGTATGTGTATATGTGTATGTGTATATGTGTATGTGTATATGTGTATGTGTATATGTGTATGTGTATATGTGTATGTGTATATGTGTATGTGTATATGTGTATGTGTATATGTGTATGTGTATATGTGTATGTGTATATGTGTATGTGTATATTGTTGTATTGTATGTGTATATGTGTATGTGTATATGTGTATGTGTATATGTGTATGTGTATATGTGTATGTGTATATGTGTATGTGTATATGTGTATGTGTATATGTGTATGTGTATATGTGTATGTGTATATGTGTATGTGTATATGTGTATGTGTATATGTGTATGTGTATATGTGTATGTGTATATGTGTATGTGTATATGTGTATGTGTATATGTGTATGTGTATATGTGTATGTGTATATGTGTATGTGTATATGTGTATGTGTATATGTGTATGTGTATATGTGTATGTGTATATGTGTATGTGTATATGTGTATGTGTATATGTGTATGTGTATATGTGTATGTGTATATGTGTATGTGTATATGTGTATGTGTATATGTGTATGTGTATATGTGTATGTGTATATGTGTATGTGTATATGTGGTATGTGTATATGTGTATGTGTATATGTGTATGTGTATATGTGTATGTGTATATGTGTATGTGTATATGTGTATGTGTATATGTGTATGTGTATATGTGTATGTGTATATGTGTATGTGTATATGTGTATGTGTATATGTGTATGTGTATATGTGTATGTGTATATGTGTATGTGTATGTATGTGTATGTGTATATGTGTATGTGTTTATGTGTATGTGTATTGTATGTGTATATGTGTATGTGTATATGTGTATGTGTATATGTGTATGTGTATATGTGTATGTGTATATGTGTATGTGTATATGTGTATGTGTATATGTGTATGTGTATATGTGTATGTGTATATGTGTATGTGTATATGTGTATGTGTATATGTGTATGTGTATATGCTGTATGTGTATATGTGTATATGTGTAGAGTGTATATGTGTATGTGTATATGATGTATGTGTATATGTGTATGTGTATATGTGTATGTGTATATGTGTATGTGTATATGTGTATGTGTATATGTGTATGTGTATATGTGTATGTATATATGTGTATGTGTATATGTGTATGTGTATATGTGTATGTGTATGTGTATATGTGTATGTGTATATGTGTATGTGTATATGTGTATGTGTATGTGTATGTGTATATGTGTATGTGTATATGTGTATGTGTATATGTGTATGTGTATATGTGTATGTGTATATGTGTATGTGTATATGTGTATGTGTATATGTGTATGTGTATATGTGTATGTGTTATGGTATGTGTATATGTGTATGTGTATATGTGTATGTGTATATGTGTATGTGTATATGTGTATGTGTATATGTGTATGTGTATATGTGTATGTGTATATGTGTATGTGTATATGTGTATGTGTATATGTGTATGTGTATATGTGTATGTGTATATGTGTATGTGTATATGTGTATGTGTATATGTGTATGTGTATATGTGTATGTGTATATGTGTATGTGTATATGTGTATGTGTATATGTGTATGTTGTATATGTGTATGTGTATATGTGTATGTGTATATGTGTATGTGTATATGTGTATGTGTATATGTGTATGTGTATATGTGTATGTGTATATGTGTATGTGTATATGTGTATGTGTATATGTGTATGTGTATGTGTATATGTGTATGTGTATATGTGTATGTGTATATGTGTATGTGTAATGTATCTGTGTATGTGTATATGTGTATGTGTATATGTGTATGTGTATTTGTGTATGTGTATATGTGTATGTGTATATGTGTATGTGTATATGTGTATGTGTATATGTGTATGTGTATATGTGTATGTTGTATATGTGTTATGTGTATATGTGTATGTGTATATGTGTATGTGTAATGTGTATGTGTATGTGTATGCTGTATATGGTATATGTGTATGTGTATTGTGTATATGTGTATGTGTATGTGTATGTGTATATGTGTATGGTGTATATGTGTATGTGTAGGAGGTATATGTGTATGTGTATATGTGTATGTGTATATGTGTATGTGTATATGTGTATGTGTATATGTGTATGTGTATATGTGTATGTGTATATGTGTATGTGTATATGTGTATGTGTATATGTGTATGTGTATATGTGTATGTGTATATGTGTATGTGTATATGTGTATGTGTATATGTGTATGTGTATATGTGTATGTGTATATGTGTATGTGTATATGTGTATGTGATATGTGTATGTGTATATGTGTATGTGTATATGTGTATGTGTATATGTGTATGTGTATATGTGTATGTGATATGTTACTTGTGTGTATGTGTATGTGTATATGTGTATGTGTATATGTGTATGTGTATCATGTGTAGTGTGTATATGTGTATGTGTATATGTGTATGTTTATATGTGTATGTGTATATGTGTATGTGTATATGAGCTATGTGTATATGTGTATGTGTATATGTGTATGTGTATATGTGTATGTGTATATGTGTATGTGTATATGTGTTATGTGTATATGTGTATGTGTCTATGTGTATGTGTATATGTGTATGTGTATATGTGTATGTGTATATGTGTATGTGTATATGTGTATGTGTATTGTTATGTGTATATGTGTATGTGTATATGTGTATGTGTATATGTGTATGTGTATATGTGTATGTGTATATGTGTATGTGTATATGTGTATGTGTATATGTGTATGTGTATATGTGTATGTGTATATGTGTATGTGTATATGTGTATGTGTATATGTGTATGTGTATATGTGTATGTGTATATGTGTATGTGTATATGTGTATGTGTATATGTGTATGGTGTATATGTGTATGTGTATATGTGTATGTGTATATGTGTATGTGTATATGTGTATGTGTATATGTGTATGTGTATATGTGTATGTGTATATGTGTATGTTTATATGTGTATGTGTATATGAGTATGTGTACTGTTATGGTATATGTGTATATGTGTATGTGTATATGTGTATGTGTTATGTGTATGTGTATATGTGTATGTGTATATGTGTATGTGTATATGTGTATGTGTATATGTATGTTAGGTGGTATGTGTATGTGTATATGTGTATGTGTATATGTGTATGTGTATATGTGTATGTGTATATGTGTATGTGTATATGTGTATGTGTATATGTGTATGTGTATATGTGTATGTGTATATGTGTATGTGTATATGTGTTGTGTATATGTGTATGTGTATATGTGTATGTGTATATGTGTATGTGTATATGTGTATGTGTATATGTGTATGTGTATATGTGTATGTTATATGTGTATGTGTATATGTGTATGTGTATATGTGTATGTGTATATGTGTATGTGTATATGTGTATGTGTATATGTGTATGTGTATATGTGTATGTGTATATGTGTATGTGTATATGTGTATGTGTATATGTGTTGTATGTGTATATGTGTATGTGTATATGTGTATGTGTATATGTGTATGTGTATATTGTATTGTTATATGTGTATGTGTATATGTGTATGTGTATATGTGTATGTGTATATGTGTATGTGTATATGTGTATGTGTATATGTGTATGTGTATATGTGTTGTGTATATGTGTATGTGTATATGTGTTGTGTATATGTGTATGTGTATATGTGTATGTGTATATGTGTATGTGTATATGTGTATGTGTATATGTGTATGTGTATATGTGTATGTGTATATGTGTATGTGTATATGTGTATGTGTATATGTGTATGTGTATATGTGTATGTGTATATGTGTATGTGTATATGTGTATGTGTATATGTGTATGTGTATATGTGTATGTGTATATGTGTATGTGTATATGTGTATGTGTATATGTGTATGTGTATATGTGTGTATGTGTATATGTGTATGTGTATGTGTGATAGTGTTGTGATATGTGTATGTGTATATGTGTATGTTGTATAGTGTATGTGTATATGTGTATGTGTATATGTGTATGTGTATATGTGTATGTGTATATGTGTATGATGTATATGTGTATGTGTATATGTGTATGTGTATATGTGTATGTGTATATGTGTACTGTGTATATGTGTATGTGTATATGTGTATGTGTATATGTGTATGTGTATATGTAGTATGTGTATTTGTGGTATGTGTATATGTGTATGTGTATATGGTATGTGTATGGTGTGTATATGTGTATGTGTATAGTGTATGTGTATATGTGTATGTGTATATGTGTATGTGTATATGTGTATGTGTATATGTGTTTGTGTATATGTGTATGTGTATATGTGTTATGTGTTGTATATGTGTATGTGTATATGTGTATGTGTATATGTGTATGTGTATATGTGTTATGGTGTATATGTGTATGTGTATATGTGTATGTGTATATGTGTAGGTGTCTAGGTGTATGTGTATATGTGTATGTGTATATGTGTATGTGTATATGTGTATGTGTATATGTGTATGTGTATATGTGTATGTGTATATGTGTATGTGTATATGTGTATGTGTATATGTGTATGTGTATATGTGTATGTGTATATGTGTATGTGTATATGTGTATGTGTATATGTGTATGTGTATATGTGTATGTGTATATGTGTATGTGTATATGTGTATGTGTATATGTGTATGTGTATATGTGTATGTGTATATGTGTATGTGTATATGTGTATGTGTATATGTGTATGTGTATATGTGTATGTGTATATGTGTATGTGTATATGTGTATGTGTATATGTGTATGTGTATATGTGTATGTGTATATGTGTATGTGTATATGTGTATGTGTATATGTGTATGTGTATATGTGTATGTGTATATGTGTATGTGTATATGTGTATGTGTATATGTGTATGTGTATATGTGTATGTGTATATGTGTATGTGTATATGTGTATGTGTATATGTGTATGTGTATATGTGTATGTGTATATGTGTATGTGTATATGTGTATGTGTATATGTGTATGTGTATATGTGTATGTGTATATGTGTATGTGTATATGTGTATGTGTATATGTGTATGTGTATATGTGTATGTGTATATGTGTATGTGTATATGTGTATGTGTATATGTGTATGTGTATATGTGTATGTGTATATGTGTATGTGTATATGTGTATGTGTATATGTGTATGTGTATATGTGTATGTGTATATGTGTATGTGTATATGTGTATGTGTATATGTGTATGTGTATATGTGTATGTGTATATGTGTATGTGTATATGTGTATGTGTATATGTGTATGTGTATATGTGTATGTGTATATGTGTATGTGTATATGTGTATGTGTATATGTGTATGTGTATATGTGTATGTGTATATGTGTATGTGTATATGTGTATGTGTATATGTGTATGTGTATATGTGTATGTGTATATGTGTATGTGTATATGTGTATGTGTATATGTGTATGTGTATATGTGTATGTGTATATGTGTATGTGTATATGTGTATGTGTATATGTCGTATGTGTATATGTGTATGTGTATATGTGTATGTGTATATGTGTATGTGTATATGTGTATGTGTATATGTGTATGTGTATATGTGTATGTGTATATGTGTATGTGTATATGTGTATGTGTATATGTGTATGTGTATATGTGTATGTGTATATGTGTATGTGTATATGTGTATGTGTATATGTGTATGTGTATATGTGTATGTGTATATGTGTATGTGTATATGTGTATGTGTATATGTGTATGTGTATATGTGTATGTGTATATGTGTATGTGTATATGTGTATGTGTATATGTGTATGTGTATATGTGTATGTGTATATGTGTATGTGTATATGTGTATGTGTATATGTGTATGTGTATATGTGTATGTGTATATGTGTATGTGTATATGTGTATGTGTATATGTGTATGTGTATATGTGTTATGTATGTGTATATGTGCTATGTGTATATGTGTATGTGTATATGTGTATGTGTATATGTGTATGTGTATATGTGTATGTGTATATGTGTATGTGTATATGTGTATGTGTATATGTGTATGTGTATATGTGTATGTGTATATGTGTATGTGTATATGTGTATGTGTATATGTGTATGTGTATATGTGTATGTGTATATGTGTATGTGTATATGTGTATGTGTATATGTGTATGTGTATATGTGTATGTGTATATGTGTATGTGTATATGTGTATGTGTATATGTGTATGTGTATATGTGTATGTGTATATGTGTATGTGTATATGTGTATGTGTATATGTGTATGTGTATATGTGTATGTGTATATGTGTATGTGTATATGTGTATGTGTATATGTGTATGTGTATATGTGTATGTGTATATGTGTATGTGTATATGTGTATGTGTATATGTGTATGTGTATATGTGTATGTGTATATGTGTATGTGTATATGTGTATGTGTATATGTGTATGTGTATATGTGTATGTGTATATGTGTATGTGTATATGTGTATGTGTATATGTGTATGTGTATATGTGTATGTGTATATGTGTATGTGTATATGTGTATGTGTATATGTGTATGTGTATATGTGTATGTGTATATGTGTATGTGTATATGTGTATGTGTATATGTGTATGTGTATATGTGTATGTGTATATGTGTATGTGTATATGTGTATGTGTATATGTGTATGTGTATATGTGTATGTGTATATGTGTATGTGTATATGTGTATGTGTATATGTGTATGTGTATATGTGTATGTGTATATGTGTATGTGTATATGTGTATGTGTATATGTGTATGTGTATATGTGTATGTGTATATGTGTATGTGTATATGTGTATGTGTATATGTGTATGTGTATATGTGTATGTGTATATGTGTATGTGTATATGTGTATGTGTATATGTGTATGTGTATATGTGTATGTGTATATGTGTATGTGTATATGTGTATGTGTATATGTGTATGTGTATATGTGTATGTGTATATGTGTATGTGTATATGTGTATGTGTATATGTGTATGTGTATATGTGTATGTGTATATGTGTATGTGTATATGTGTATGTGTATATGTGTATGTGTATATGTGTATGTGTATATGTGTATGTGTATATGTGTATGTGTATATGTGTATGTGTATATGTGTATGTGTATATGTGTATGTGTATATGTGTATGTGTATATGTGTATGTGTATATGTGTATGTGTATATGTGTATGTGTATATGTGTATGTGTATATGTGTATGTGTATATGTGTATGTGTATATGTGTATGTGTATATGTGTAGTTATGTGTATGTGTATATGTGTATGTGTATATGTGTATGTGTATATGTGTATGTGTATATGTGTATGTGTATATGTGTATGTGTATATGTGTATGTGTATATGTGTATGTGTATATGTGTATGTGTATATGTGTATGTGTATATGTGTATGTGTATATGTGTATGTGTATATGTGTATGTGTATATGTGTATGTGTATATGTGTATGTGTATATGTGTATGTGTATATGTGTATGTGTATATGTGTATGTGTATATGTGTATGTGTATATGTGTATGTGTATATGTGTATGTGTATATGTGTATGTGTATATGTGTATGTGTATATGTGTATGTGTATATGTGTATGTGTATATGTGTATGTGTATATGTGTATGTGTATATGTGTATGTGTATATGTGTATGTGTATATGTGTATGTGTATATGTGTATGTGTATATGTGTATGTGTATATGTGTATGTGTATATGTGTATGTGTATATGTGTATGTGTATATGTGTATGTGTATATGTGTATGTGTATATGTGTATGTGTATATGTGTATGTGTATATGTGTATGTGTATATGTGTATGTGTATATGTGTATGTGTATATGTGTATGTGTATATGTGTATGTGTATATGTGTATGTGTATATGTGTATGTGTATATGTGTATGTGTATATGTGTATGTGTATATGTGTATGTGTATATGTGTATGTGTATATGTGTATGTGTATATGTGTATGTGTATATGTGTATGTGTATATGTGTATGTGTATATGTGTATGTGTATATGTGTATGTGTATATGTGTATGTGTATATGTGTATGTGTATATGTGTATGTGTATATGTGTATGTGTATATGTGTATGTGTATATGTGTATGTGTATATGTGTATGTGTATATGTGTATGTGTATATGTGTATGTGTATATGTGTATGTGTATATGTGTATGTGTATATGTGTATGTGTATATGTGTATGTGTATATGTGTATGTGTATATGTGTATGTGTATATGTGTATGTGTATATGTGTATGTGTATATGTGTATGTGTATATGTGTATGTGTATATGTGTATGTGTATATGTGTATGTGTATATGTGTATGTGTATATGTGTATGTGTATATGTGTATGTGTATATGTGTATGTGTATATGTGTATGTGTATATGTGTATGTGTATATGTGTATGTGTATATGTGTATGTGTATATGTGTATGTGTATATGTGTATGTGTATATGTGTATGTGTATATGTGTATGTGTATATGTGTATGTGTATATGTGTATGTGTATATGTGTATGTGTATATGTGTATGTGTATATGTGTATGTGTATATGTGTATGTGTATATGTGTATGTGTATATGTGTATGTGTATATGTGTATGTGTATATGTGTATGTGTATATGTGTATGTGTATATGTGTATGTGTATATGTGTATGTGTATATGTGTATGTGTATATGTGTATGTGTATATGTGTATGTGTATATGTGTATGTGTATATGTGTATGTGTATATGTGTATGTGTATATGTGTATGTGTATATGTGTATGTGTATATGTGTATGTGTATATGTGTATGTGTATATGTGTATGTGTATATGTGTATGTGTATATGTGTATGTGTATATGTGTATGTGTATATGTGTATGTGTATATGTGTATGTGTATATGTGTATGTGTATATGTGTATGTGTATATGTGTATGTGTATATGTGTATGTGTATATGTGTATGTGTATATGTGTATGTGTATATGTGTATGTGTATATGTGTATGTGTATATGTGTATGTGTATATGTGTATGTGTATATGTGTATGTGTATATGTGTATGTGTATATGTGTATGTGTATATGTGTATGTGTACTATGTGTATGTGTATATGTGTATGTGTATATGTGTATGTGTATATGTGTATGTGTATATGTGTATGTGTATATGTGTATGTGTATATGTGTACTGTGTATATGTGTATGTGTATATGTGTATGTGTATATGTGTATGTGTATATGTGTATGTGTATATGTGTATGTGTATATGTGTATGTGTATATGTGTATGTGTATATGTGTATGTGTATATGTGTATGTGTATATGTGTATGTGTATATGTGTATGTGTATATGTGTATGTGTATATGTGTATGTGTATATGTGTATGTGTATATGTGTATGTGTATATGTGCATGTGTATATGTGTATGTGTATATGTGTAGGTGTATATGTGTATGTGTATATGTGTATGTGTGTATATGTGTGTGTGTATATGTGTATGTGTATATGTGTATGTGTAAATGTGTATGTGTATATGTGTATGTGTATATGTGTATGTGTATATGTGTATGTGTATGTGTATGTGTATATGTGTATGTGTATGTGTGTATGTGAATATGTGTATGTGTATATGTGTATGTGTATATGTGTATGTGTATATGTGTATGTGTATATGTGTATGTGTATATGTGTATGTGTATATGTGTATGTGTATATGTGTATGTGTATATGTGTATGTGTATATGTGTATGTGTATATGTGTATGTGTATATGTGTATGTGTATATGTGTATGTGTATATGTGTATGTGTATATGTGTATGTGTATATGTGTATGTGTATTATGTGTATGTGTATATGTGTATGTGTATATGTGTATGTGTATATGTGTATGTGTATATGTGTATGTGTATATGTGTATGTGTATATGTGTATGTGTATATGTGTATGTGTATATGTGTATGTGTATATGTGTATGTGTATATGTGTATGTGTATATGTGCTATGTGTATATGTGTATGTGTATATGTGTATGTGTATATGTGTATGTGTATGTGTATGTGTATGTGTATGTGTGTATGTGTATATGTGTATGTGTATATGTGTATGTGTATATGTGTATGAGTATATGTGTATGTGTATATGTGTATGTGTATATGTGTATGTGTATATGTGTATGTGATATGTGTATGTGTATATGTGTATGTGTATATGTGTATGTGTATATGTGTATGTGTATATGTGTATGTGTATATGTGTATGTGTATATGTGTATGTGTATATGTGTATGTGTATATGTGTATGTGTATATGTGTATGTGTATTGTGTATGTGTATATGTGTATGTGTATATGTGTATGTGTATATGTGTATGTGTATATGTGTGTATGTGTATGTGTGTATGTGTATATGTGTATGTGTGTATGTGTATGTGTATATGTGTATGTGTATATGTTAATGTGTATATGTGTATGTGTATATGTGTATGTGTATATGTGTAAATGTGTTTGTGTATATGTGTATGTGTATATGTGTATGTGTATATGTGTATGTGTATATGTGTATGTGTATATGTGTATGTGTATATGTGTATGTGTATATGTGTATGTGTATATGTGTATGTGTATATGTGTATGTGTATATGTGTAGGTGTATATGTGTAGGTGTATATGTGTATGTGTATATGTGTATGTGTATATGTGTATGTGTATATGTGTATGTGTATGTGTATATGTGTATGTGTATATGTGTATGTGTATATGTGTATGTGTATATGTGTATGTGTATGTGTATATGTACATGAGTATATGTGTATATGTGTATGTGTATATGTGTATGTGTGTATGTGTATATGTGTATGTGTATATGTGTATGTGTATATGTGTATGTGTATATGTGTATGTGTATATGTGTATGTGTATATGTGTATGTGTATATGTGTATGTGTATATGTGTATGTGTATATGTGTATGTGTATATGTGTATGTGTATGTGTATGTATGTGTGTATGTGTGTGTATGTATGTTGTATGTATTTGTGTATGTATATGTGTATTTATATGTGTATGTATAGGTGTATGTGTATATGTGTATGTGTATATGTGTATATGTGTATGTTTGTATGTGTGTATGTGTGTATGTGTATATGTGTATGTGTATATGTGTATGTGTATATGTGTATGTGTATATGTGTATGTGTATATGTGTATGTGTATATGTGTACGTATATATGTGTATGTGTATATGTGTATGTGTATATGTGTATGTGTATATGTGTATGTGTATATGTGTATGTGTATATGTGTATGTGTATATGTGTATGTGTATATGTGTATATGTGTATATGTGTATGTGTATATGTGTATATGTATGTGTATATGTGCATGTGATATGTGTACCCATGCAATGGCGCTGGCTTCAGGAACCCTACTCGGCAACAAGCTACGCTTAGCTGAGTGGGGTTCACGAAGAACCAGCAAGAAATGATCGAAAATTGACCAGACTTTGTCCTCCGCCCTGTATGACCGATATCCCCTTTATAACAGCGTGAATGAATATGGAATCCTGGGGCCTTGCTGGGGGGCAGTTATTTGCTGTTTTCAGCAATGACTACTTTCCGCCTTCTTTTATATCAATACATCTAACACACAAACTACCTCTCCTCATATGCTTTTTTATGTTTGTTTCCATTTCTTAGCTGGGAGTGCGGCGACATTTTCTCTTTTGTTCTCTGGTGTTAATGAAAGGTGTCGTGCGTCGTTGGGATCGTGGGTGGGGGCACTCCTGGTCACCTATTAATGGGTGGCGGCTAGAATTTTTTTTATCTCACTGGTAGCTGAATTGCAAAAAATAACGAGAATATGATTGATTTGAACCAAGGCTACACAGCAGCTTAATGTACAAACTTACCGTACTCCACGTGCAAGGACGCGTGTGTAAGGTAAATTGATAACTGGGTGGGGTGGTATTGGGGCTTCACGATGACGCGACTGCTGGTTATTTGTCGTCGAGGAATCGATGCAGGGGCCAACCGGCGGCGGAGGCACCGAAGGCTTCACCCTCTACAATGTCTGCTCCCTTCTAGTGAAAAGAACAAACCTGAGGCCAGCTCATACAGACCTACCGGGGCCCTGCGCCAGCCAGGCACCATGATCGACTCAAGAGGGCACAGGAAGAAAGGTTTGACTGTGGCTTTGCATTCCCATTGTCACCCAGCAGGAAGCCGCCACATGTAGGCCGGACCGAGTCACGAGACCTGTCAGACATCAGTGGTGTCTCCCTAGACCGAGTCATGGGACCGGCCAGACATCAGTGGTGTCTCTAGACCGAGTCACGGGACCTGCCAGACATCAGTGGTGTCTCTGGACCGAGTCACGGGACCTGCCAGACATCAGTGGTGTCTCTGGAGCGAGTCACGGGACCTGCCAGACATCAGTGGTGTCTCTGGACCGAGTCACGGGACCTGCCAGACATCAGTGGTGTCTTTGGAGCGAGTCACGGGACATGCCAGACATCAGTGGTGTCTCTGGACCGAGTCACGGGACCTGCCAGACATCAGTGGTGTCCCTGGACCGAGTCACGGGACCGACCAGACATCAGTGGTGTCTCTGGACCGAGTCACGGGACATGCCAGACATCAGTGGTGTCTCTGGAGCGAGTCACGGGACCTGCCAGACATCAGTGGTGTCTCTGGACCGAGTCACGGGACCTGCCAGACATCAGTGGTGTCTTTGGAGCGAGTCACGGGACATGCCAGACATCAGTGGTGTCTCTGGACCGAGTCACGGGACCTGCCAGACATCAGTGGTGTCCCTGGACCGAGTCACGGGACCGACCAGACATCAGTGGTGTCTCTGGACCGAGTCACGGGACATGCCAGACATCAGTGGTGTCTCTGGACCGAGTCACGGGACATGCCAGACATCAGTGGTGTCTCTGGACAGAGTCACGAGACCGGCCTGACATCAGTGGTGTCTCTGGACCGAGTCAGGGACCTGCCAGACATCAGTGGTGTCTCTATAGCGAGTCACGGAACCAGCTAGACATCAGTGGTGTCTCTAGACCGCGTCACGGGACCTGCCAGACATCAGTGGTGTCTCTCTAGACCGAGTCACGGGACCTGCCAGACATCAGTGGTGTCTCTGGACAGAGTCACGAGACCGGCCTGACATCAGTGGTGTCTCTGGACCGAGTCACGGGACCTGCCAGACATCAGTAGTGTCTCTATAGCGAGTCACGGAACCGGCTAGACATCAGTGGTGTCTCTAGACCGAGTCACGGGACCTGCCAGACATCAGTGGTGTCCCTGGACCGAGTCACGGAACCTGCCAGACATCAGTGGTGTCTCTGGACCGAGTCACGGGACCTGTCAGACATCAGTGGTGTCTCTAGACCGAGTCACGGGACCGGCCAGACATCAGTGGTGTCTCTGGACCGAGTCACGGGACCTGCCAGACATCAGTGGTGTCTCTAGACCGAGTCACGGGACCTGCCAGACATCAGTGGTGTCTCTAGACCGAGTCACGGGACCTGTCAGACATCAGTGGTGTCTCTTGACCGAGTCACGGGACCGGTCAGACATCAGTGGTGTCTCTAGACCGAGTCATGGGACCTGCCAGACATCAGTGGTGTCTCTGGACCGAGTCACGGGATCTGCCAGACATCAGTGGTGTCTCTGGACCGAGTCACGGGACCTTCCAGACATCAGTGGTGTCTCTAGACCGAGCCACGGGACCTGCCAGACATCAGTGGTGTCTCTGGACCGAGTCACGGGACCTGCCAGACATCAGTGGTCTCTCTAGACTGAGTCACGGGACCTGCCAGACATCAGTGGTGTCTCTCTAGACTGAGTCACGGGACCTGCCAGACATCAGTGGTGTCTCTAGACCGAGTCACGGGACCCGCCAGACATCAGTGGTGTCTCTGGACCGAGTCACGGGACCGGCCAGACATCAGTGATGTCTCTCTAGACCGAGTCACGGGACCTGCCAGACATCAGTGGTGTCTCTAGACCGAGTCACGGGACCTGCCAGACATCAGTGGTGTCTCTGGACCGAGTCACGGGACCTGCCAGACATCAGTGGTGTCACTGGACCGAGCCACGGGACCTGCCAGACATCAGTGGTGTCACTGGACCGAGTCACGGTACCTGCCAGACATCAGTGGTGTCTCTGGACCGAGTCACGGGACCTGCCAGACATCAGTGGTGTCTCCGGACCGAGTCACGGGACCGGCCAGACATCAGTGGTGTCTCTAGACCGAGTCACGGGACCTGCCAGACATCAGTGGTGTCTCTGGACCGAGTCACGGGACCTGCCAGACATCAGTGGTGTCTCTAGACCGAGTCACGGGACCGACCAGACATCGGTGGTGTCTCTGGACCGAGTCACGGGACCTGCCAGACATCAGTGGTGTCTCTGGAGCGAGTCACGGGACCTGCCAGACATCAGTGGTGTCTCTGGACCGAGTCACGGGACCTGCCAGACATCAGTGGTGTCTCTGGAGCGGGACCTGCCAGACATCAGTGGTGTCTCTGGACCGAGTCACGGGACCTGCCAGACATCAGTGGTGTCTCTGGACCGAGTCACGGGACCTGCCAGACATCAGTGGTGTCTCTGGACCGAGTCACGGGACCTGCCAGACATGAGTGGTGTCTCTAGACCGAGTCACGGGACCTGCCAGACATCAGTGGTGTCTCTGGACCGAGTCACGGGACCTGCCAGACATCAGTGGTGTCTCTAGACCGAGTCACGGGACCTGCCAGACATCAGTGGTGTGTCTGGACCGAGTCACGGGACCTGCCAGACATCAGTGGTGTCTCTCTAGACCGAGTCACGGGACCTGCCAGACATCAGTGGTGTCTCTGGACCGAGTCACGGGACCTGCCAGACATCAGTGGTGTCTCTGGACCGAGTCACGGGACCTGCCAGACATCAGTGGTGTCTCTAGACCGAGTCACGGGACCTGCCAGACATCAGTGGTGTCTCTGGACCGAGTCACGGGACCTGCCAGACATCAGTGGTCCACGTCACTGGAGCGAATCACGGGACCTGCCAGACATCAGTGGTGTCTCTAGACCGAGTCACGGGACCTGCCAGACATCAGTGGTGTCTCTGGACCGAGTCACGGGACCTGCCAGACATCAGTGGTGTCACTGGACCGAGCCACGGGACCTGCCAGACATCAGTGGTGTCACTGGACCGAGTCACGGTACCTGCCAGACATCAGTGGTGTCTCTGGACCGAGTCACGGGACCTGCCAGACATCAGTGGTGTCTCCGGACCGAGTCACGGGACCGGCCAGACATCAGTGGTGTCTCTAGACCGAGTCACGGGACCTGCCAGACATCAGTGGTGTCTCTGGACCGAGTCACGGGACCTGCCAGACATCAGTGGTGTCTCTAGACCGAGTCACGGGACCGACCAGACATCGGTGGTGTCTCTGGACCGAGTCACGGGACCTGCCAGACATCAGTGGTGTCTCTGGAGCGAGTCACGGGACCTGCCAGACATCAGTGGTGTCTCTGGACCGAGTCACGGGACCTGCCAGACATCAGTGGTGTCTCTGGAGCGGGACCTGCCAGACATCAGTGGTGTCTCTGGACCGAGTCACGGGACCTGCCAGACATCAGTGGTGTCTCTGGACCGAGTCACGGGACCTGCCAGACATCAGTGGTGTCTCTGGACCGAGTCACGGGACCTGCCAGACATGAGTGGTGTCTCTAGACCGAGTCACGGGACCTGCCAGACATCAGTGGTGTCTCTGGACCGAGTCACGGGACCTGCCAGACATCAGTGGTGTCTCTAGACCGAGTCACGGGACCTGCCAGACATCAGTGGTGTGTCTGGACCGAGTCACGGGACCTGCCAGACATCAGTGGTGTCTCTCTAGACCGAGTCACGGGACCTGCCAGACATCAGTGGTGTCTCTGGACCGAGTCACGGGACCTGCCAGACATCAGTGGTGTCTCTGGACCGAGTCACGGGACCTGCCAGACATCAGTGGTGTCTCTAGACCGAGTCACGGGACCTGCCAGACATCAGTGGTGTCTCTGGACCGAGTCACGGGACCTGCCAGACATCAGTGGTCCACGTCACTGGAGCGAATCACGGGACCTGCCAGACATCAGTGGTGGCCCCTCTGGTCAAGGTCACAGGAATGTAATGTCAGCAGCCAGTGTGGGGACCGCTATATTGGTGCCACGGCTCCCCGGGCCCAACCGGGGGTCTGACCAGGACAGGGGTCTGACCAGGACTGGGTGTTCAAACAAACCGTTCTTTGCAGCTCGGTATTAATATAAAACTTTCTGAAATTGAAGGAAGAAAACTAAACTTTGATGCAACCCGAGTTCAAATTGTTCGGTCTTTCTGTTCCTGGTGTAAATAAAAATTACGTGCAACAGATTCCCCTGACTGGGACCCAGTGGACACGGCAGACGCCAGCCGACATAAAATGGAATACAGAACACAATCGCTACTGCCGAGAAGGGTCATACCTCAATACATCTGCGTAGTGTTTTCGTCTTTCTGGTCAGTGCTGCGTTCAGGGGATACTCCTGCGTAGTTGCCGCAGGTGGCTACTGGCTAGTCATGGGTTATTTTGGTCCCTCCGAACGGGTAACGGGACGGCGCCGTTATTTGAAACGGTCCGCTCGGCGACGAAAACACCCTGCAGTTCCAGGAAGAGGAACCAAAACAAGGGGAGCTGGAGCTCGGGCTCGGGCTGGACCGTTTGGTCAGCGATGGCCAGGCGTGCGTTCGGAGAGCAAAATTATCGAGCCAAATATGGACTGGTTGGGCGCCAGCGGACTCCCGCTTCATGGGGACAGGCGTCCAAGAGGAGTCCTTTGGGGTCAGATTGGGGAGTGGTGGATGGCTTGGGGGCGCTGGGAGTGCCGGCCCCAGGTGATGGATGCCCTTTGGAACAGTCCATATAACACTGCAACAACCTCCGACCGTCACAGCTAACGATAACGCCCCGCGAGAGGAAAGATGACCAGACCTGCAGAGACGTTCAAAGACAAACACTGGGGTTATTACTGGCCAAACGAATGCGTTCAGTAGTGAAGCTACGAGCAAAGGGATATACCTGCTTCTGAGCACTGACAGCTCTACAGGAGCTACTTGGAGGTGACAATCAAGCGCTTTGGTTGTCAGACTGGACAGTGAATACTACGCATGGCTGTCATATACCTGCATTGATGTTTCGTCTAGTGGTATTACGAAGCTGTGGATGGACCATATGGCCATTGGCCAGCACTTTGACTGGCATCACATCAAACATCTGCGGTCATTATGTGGTACGAACAGAGCAGTAATTATCTGGCCGTTAACTGTGTTGAAAATCGTGGTGCCAGTAGTGTTAGAATCGAGGATGGAGCATCAGCCCAGCCTTTGGTGCGGACTGCAGACCATCTGTGGTAGCGTCACAAACGCAGCGTGCGGCTCTGACTGCATGGACTAACTGACCCGGCCGGCCGGGAGCCCGATCGCCCCGGACCCCAGACAGTCACGTGACCCCGACCGTCTGGGTCAAGGTCCCGCCAGGGTCACCACACCGTCCCAGCACCACAATACCCGACACCATCTGTAAAAGCTTATGGTCGAGTAACCGTGGAAATGCCCATGTCCCAAGTTGCAAATAATTGTGTTTTGATATGCATGACTGTTTTAGGACACCTACGCCATGAATTCATATAATATTTAGGACACATGATAGGCAGTCTGCGCAACTTGAATGACGCTTAAGAGTAATGTGCTTCTGAAGTTAGAAGACATGTGCATCGTGTCTAATGGTGTGGCAGGTCGGGCCATGCCAGCAAAAATAAAACTCATAATTCAGTTAATTGTCCTATATCTTCAATTTAACAGAAATTGTCGAAAATTGAATAGTAACTGTGGGCATATTGATGGTATGCGTCCAGTATACATGTCACACGGGATTTCGTGGAGGCACCGGGGAAAAATGGGGTCAACAGTTGGAAGAAAGGCCGAGGGCTTTATACGTCAGTGAGACTGCCGGAAAGGGTCAGAGGGCGGAGCTTAAAGGAAATGAGGTCAGCTCTTACAGACCAACGGGGGACCGGTAGGACCGGGGAAGAGGGGTCAGAGGGCGGAGCTTAAAGGAAATGAGGTCAGCTCATGCAGACCGACGGGGGACCGGTGGGACTGGGGAAGAGGGGTCGGACGGTGGCAGGGTGCTGGAAATGAGTTTAGCTCTTACAGACCTAACGGGGTTCCAGCCAGGTGCTGTGGTTGGCTCAAGAAGGCAGAGAAACAAGGGTTTGGTCATCGCTGTCCAGGAGCGGATCCAGGGCGGCGGGAACGAGGCCATGCCTCCCCCAAAAAAACGGCTGAGATTGGCCTAAAATAGGGTTAAAGGGACACATTTCCTGAGCTTAGAGGAACTGTGATCAGTTGATATGTAGGCCATTTTTAAAATCAATTCTGAACGCCCAAGGAAGCAACATCTGATAGTTTTTTTTTTGGGGGGGGGGGGGGGAGGAACCTGGTCATACCGAGCGCCAAAGTAACTTGGTAGTCGCGACACTCTTAACCCGGCATTGACTGGGGTCTCAGCAAAACACCATTGACTGAGGGGGGGGGGGGGGGGGGGGTAAACGTCCCCTGGTTATCTTCCGAATCAATAATCGCAGCGAGACGCGCAAGGCGGAAATCGAAAGCTGTCAATGAGACAAATCTAAAACATGCTAAAAAAAATTCAATGTAAGGTCAAATGTGTGGTCACGGTCAGGTCAAAGCTTAAAATCGACGTATTTGAGTTTATATGCCATACTTTCCATCCAAAGCCTTTGACTACGACCATGATCACCCAAAATGCTTCCAACGGTATGATACACATCCCGCATGAGCTAAAGTGAGATTGTTGTCCAAGGTCAAGGTCAAAGTCAGGTCACCAAAGGTCACTAGGCGCAAAATATCTACAAAAGTCATGCAACACATGTTGTATGGGTTATTTGCCACGTATAGTTCGATAGCGATATTCATTTTACCATCTGACGTCATTTATGTGAAGTTATTGTCAAGTTCAGGTCAATTTCAGGTCACTGAAGGTCAAACTATGAAATTGATAAATCTAACTAAAAACAGGCGTGCTTCTGGATCAGTTTTGTCTCAGAAATACAGTGCTGGCATTTATTTGTCTGTATCTGGTCACTGGCGGATCCAGGGGTGGGGGGCATAATCAGGGGCAAATGCCCCCCCCCCCACACAGGAATCTTGGGGGTAGCATTCAATACAAGTATGACCCCTCCCCCTGCGCGTTCCCAATTTATCTTTAAATCGTAAAAATTGTCGGCAGCAGTAGAAATCCAGCAATCCACTGTCAAAAACCGGAAAATTTCGCGCCGCTTCGCGGCATGACACAACTTTCGCAATTCCTTATACAAATTTGGACAATGGGAAAATGGAAAGTGGCAGAGGCTCTCCTTGGTGGTAATTGCTGGCACTGGCGGATTGGGGGGAGAACATCAGGGGCAAATGCCCCCCCCCCCCGGTAATAAATTCGGTAATCCGGAGGTTACAACTTATCCGGAAACGATCGTTTACGACCTGCCAATGCCGGATAGGTTCGTTTTGTATCGGAAGATCGAGTCCGTCTTGCCCTGAATGACTTGAATGTACACAAGGCTTGCGGTCCAGATAACGTAAGCGCCCGTGTTATATGGGAGTGTCGAGACGAACTGGCGCACCCTCTGACCATCCTGTTTGCCAAGACATTGGAGCGGGGAGTATTTCCGGGCAGATGGGCGGAGGCCAACATTGTGCCTATCTTCAAAAAAGGTTCCCGGAAAATACCGGAAAACTACCGTGGTATCTCAATCTTCCCGCTGTTCGGCAAGATCTTGGAGCGCTGTGTATATGACACTCCGCTGGCCCATGTGCGACCTGTCCTGATCCCAAAACAGCATGGATTCGTTTCATGTCGATCTCATGCGGCACTAATTTGGCCGCTCTTCTTAAAACGGCGTGGGAGTCACTATCAGCAGGCTGCACCAAACGGATGTCATACACACAGATTACTCGGCGGCATTCTAGAGCGTCAATCACAGGCTTCTGAACGAATTACAGAAATCATACGATATTTCTGGAGACATGTGTTTGGTACAAAGTTTCCTCTCAAACCGAAAACCACGTGCTACAGTGAACGGTAAATGTTCAGCTGGGACCCCAGTACGCTCTGGAAGCCAGCTATCTCCACTGCTCTTCGCTCTGTTTATTAACGACCTGCCGAACACAATTCAGACCAACATACTTATTTTCGCAGATCGCGTTAAGCTGTACCACAGGACCACGTCTTCAAACGACTCAAAGTTGCTTCACACCGACCTTGATCGGCATACTACTTGGTCCAAGGACTGGATGCTAAATTTGAACCAGTCAAAGTATCATTCATTCAGAATGACACAAAAAAAAAATCCTGACCACCTACAAAATTCAGCACTGTGTTTTGCAACATGTCGAAAAGGTCCTGTGCTGATAAGCTGCTTTGTTTGCAAAAGCAAACAAAGTCGGACGAGTTTTGAGCCCGTTCTTTAAACCGACGTTTTTGGACGTGCTGGATGCGCCAGTGGGTCAAGGGCTAGTGGGTATAGTCATCAAATATCTTACACAATAAAACAAAAGCATTAGTTAAACATTGTGTGAGACGTTTCATTTTTTACTCAAAAGCTATTTCATTAATAAAATAGCCAGTGCAATTAGTAACTCCCCATCACATTATCGTATTAATCAGTGCAGATTCAACCCATGCAATAGGTATCTCTTGCAATGGAAAATGCTATCCCTTGGAATGGAAAGCGAGGCACCAAAACTAAGAATAGTTGGTACCTGGTTGTTGCCGTTGATTGCTGATTACTGTACAACTCATCTCACATTACAGTTAGCCGTTAATAACTGAAATAATTGTTATTCGTTTTCAACGTTTTTTTTAAACTTTCCAATGATGCTCATTGCTCATACACTACGTAAGCGTGGCATATTGCTATCGAAACGAAATACTTGCAACTCGGGTCGTCGTCCTACCAAGCATCGGGCAGATATCGGCTCAACGTCGGCATGTTTTGGAGAGACCCATTTATCATCGGTCGTGTCGGCCAAATGCTGGCACACAGCCTACTTTTATTCGTTGGATATGCGGTGAAATCGGTTATCAATCGAAACATGGCTTTGGGGGCCGAAGGCACCTTTGGGCGGCCGATGGTCACCCCAGAGGAGACAAACAGCTAAAACTTTACGAAGGAGATAAATATTGCGTCTCCAATATTCCCCCGGTTTCGTCGTGTGATGTAATGAAAGTGGTTTTGGGTAGTCTATGTTCCTAGAACCAAATAATTCATCAGAAGCCTGGTTTTCCACGGATCAACGTGGCTGAAGCCATGGTATATGTGCCAAATGCCTGATTTAAGGCCAGATACAAGGGAGAACCAAGAACGGCAAAACAAAGTTGTTTTGGCAGCGGAATCCACAAAAGTATCAACAATAAAACAAACTCATCGGAGTTTGCTTCTTTATGGATTAATGGGTGATTTAATACACTTTTTTCGTAAAGGTTTCTTGGCAGATGAAATTCAATTTGAGTAAATGTAAGACTATGCACGCTAGACGAGTTAGCAGTAAACATAGGTATGCAATGAGTGGGCAAAAAAGGAGCAGATTGAAAAGGAAAGAGATGTAGATGTCGTGGTAAACAATAGACTATCAGCGTCAGACCAGGTGGTAGAAGCTAGAAAAAAGGCACTTCGAATGCTAGGGGCTATTAACAGAAATGTTTCCTTCAAGAGTGAAAAGGTAATAACAAAACTGTATTGTGCATACGTTAAACCACATTTGGAGTATTGTGTACAAGCCTGGTCTCCAGCATCTGAGAAAGATCCCTGGTTGTTAGAAAGAGTTCAAAAAAGGGCAGCACAAATTGTGAATTGTCTTGGTAGTTTACCTTATGAAGATAGATTAAAGAAACTGGGTACGTTTTCACTTAGGTATAGAAGGCTGAGAGGAGATCTAATTGAAGTCTTCAAATTTGTAAATGGTCAGCATTCTGGATATCTAAAGGGAATGTTTGAGTTCAATAGGGAAAATCGAGGTAGAGGTCATCAGCATAAACTCATTATGAAACAAAGTAGGACTAGGCTACGACAGTCATTTTTCAGTAGAAGGATTGTAGGACATTGGAATATGCTAACAGGGGATGTCGCTGCTGCAGTGACACTTGCTTCCTTCAAAATTAGATAAGATAAATACTTTACAGAGACGGGATTAGTTCATAAATACTCGTGGGATTAGCCTTCTTTTATGTAGATAGAGTAAGGTGATTTGAAGGGGGGAGACTGGTGGAGGGGGGGGGGGGGGGGTGGGGGGTGCAACTTTGGATAGGCCCAAGAGGCTCTTTGTTGCACTTTAATTTTATGTCTGTATGTCTTTATATCCTATTGCCCGCTCGTGTCGAACTAACTCAGTTTCACTGGGGGGGATTGGTTCCACGGGGGGGGGGGGGGGGGAATTCCCTCCACGGGGGGGGGGGCAATCCCCCCTCCCCAGTTAACATGTTATCCGAAGCCCTTGCACACTTCAAAAGGCTCGATAGGATCCAACATAAATTTATGATATGGCTATCGTCTTATGCTCACACATCTCGACCATCTCATTCTCTTTCTTATCACGATCTGCTAAAACACATGCTTTGACCTCTTCACCAAGGAAGAGGTGTTCGACAGTGACGAGAAGCCGACATGCTCGAAGTGCAAGAAACGTCAAAAATGCATTAAGAGTTTCTCCATCCAGAAGCTTCCGCGCATCCTGGCGGAACATCTGAAGCGTTTCTCGCTCGCGGAGGAGTTCCTCGGCAAGCTCAGCTGCACTGTCGACTTCCCCGTCAGCGGACTGGACCTCACTGCCTACTGGGGCCGTAGAGGGGCCCTGCAGGTGCAACTTGTACGGTGTGACCAACCACTCTGGCACTGTGCAGTCAGGTCACTACACCGCCTTCTGTCGGCACCCGTACTCGGGCCAGTGGCACGAATACAATGACAGCTACGTCCGAGATGCATTCAGCAGCACGCCATCAAGTGCAGGGACAGCAACTACGAGCCTACCGATCGGCCGACCCTACCTGGACGTCGATTTCGGTTTTAAGCGCAGGCACGTGACCGAGCTTGGTCACCTTACTTTGGACGGCGCGTTAATGTGATATGGTGCGCTGACGCATGACTGTATGTTTTCTCAATTAAAAGTGCTTAAACGCCTGATGAAGAGTTGGCTACTTATAATTGTATGCATGTATGTGTGTGTTTGTACGATAATATGAAATATATGCTAAAACTGTTCAAAACCAGTAGTCTAGATAAAAGGCGCTTTCAGTAGTATTAGTACGACGTATGCTTCGTTCACAAAATTATCTGCGGTAAGGTGGACTACGCCTTTCTGCTTGGCTGCTTCCCGCTCCACGGATCACAGCTAGCGTCAAACCAGGGCCGCACCATCGCAACTGATTCATGCTCCTTCCGCTAACGAGGCTAACATGGAGACCGTTAACCCTATTTGTAACAAGGGGGGGCGGATTCCCCCCCCCCCCCCTCATGTTTTTCGCAGATATCTCCAGAATGGCTGGGAGCAGGCCCATGAAATTTTGGGACTTTTCATAGAATTGAACTCGGCATTTGAAGTCAAAATTTTGAGTTCTTAACCTGAACAGAGGCGGTTCCAGGGCACAGTTTTGGGTGGGTTCGGAGGCGACATTTGGCGATAATACGGAAATGCGATCTTCACGGTTTCTTCCTAACTGCATCAAGTATGAAGGAGTTACATCGGCTTACAGTGATTGCAACAAGTCAAAATTAGTTGATGTTAATGAAATATCATACAAATTGCATGGCACAGGCGGTTTCAGGGGCTTGAAAAAGGGGGGGGGGGTTTCTAGGAAGTATTCAATGCTTGGCGGGAAACCAATAGAGCAATGTAAGAGGCATTTATAGCTATCAAGATGTAAAAGATAGCTTCTGCTTTCATTATTTGCATAATTTATTACATATAGAGTTTCAGGGGCGTGTTCAGGAACATGACAAGGGGGTGACTGGCATGGTGATGACGATATGCCAGCGATAACGGCGCAATATACGTTTAGCTTATAATAATTTATGCACATATGAGACCAGAAAAGGGAATAAAGTCATTTTTTGCAGAGGCGCGCTCAGGAATGGAAGGAAGGGGGTCATATTATTGCAAGGAAACTAAGAGGCATGGGCGTACAATGACACAACATACTGCAGTTTTCGGACGAAACACGCACCACAGGCTACTCTACGAACGATTATAAGATAATAGACGAGTCCAGGTAGGGTAAAAGGGGGGTAAGCAAAGTTAATTGAAGTTGTAAGTGAAATAGTCAATGTTGACTAGTTAGTATCATAATAGCGGATAATATACTTATCAAAAGGTCTTGCGCCGCCCCAGTTTGAAACCTGGATACGCCTATGATGAAGTACAACATGAAAAAAGGAACTATCTACGATCAGTAACATATTTATAGTGCTGGGCAGCAACTTGTCTGCGGTTAAAAAATTTCCCAATTTTACCCCCCTTTTTCACTAACCTGGTACCGCCTATGGCAAAAAAAAAATGATTTATAACTGTTTTTCTAATGTCTCAATCACATACCATTTTATTTATCAAAAACAAACATCTAAAAATGGTTTTATTACGCATTTACTTCACCCCCATATTGAGTGACCTGCAAACGCCTATGATTTTCGAATTTTCAAACATGACCGTCATACATCAATTTCCAATTCAATATCTATCGATTCCTATTAGTTGTGTTAAAATTGGTTGATAAACATGAAAGCTATGTTGGATCAAAAATACCACTAAAATTTGTAGTTTTTGCCCCCTGTTGCCCCCCTATCCCAAATTTATATTTGTTTATGATCTATAAATGTAGATCGTGTTGAGGGGAACCAAACACCGTTTCATTTTTGAAAATCGGACGGGTATATCTCGAGATCTCCGGGGGGGGGGGCGGAATCCGCCCCCCCCCCCCCTGTTACAAATAGGGGTAGCCAGGAGCCTGTTACAAATAGGGTTAAGCGATGCGCTATTCCGACTGGCTGTATTGGGATTCAATGCACATTTGGAAATATTCCAGGCTGCCGATCCGTTCCACGCAACGTTTGCTAGCTTCAGAGCAAGTGTGATAAAATATACAAGAGACAATCCCGTCTGATGTTGTTATGGTTGTGATGTGATTTTAGTGTTTTGGTATTGTAGATTTTCGTGTGTATGTCTTTAGTTTGTCGTGTTTCCTGACTTCACCTATTAGTGGGTTTATTGACCTGTTGGTGGTCAATAGATATATAAATAAATACATAAATACATGCCAGACACCAGTGGTCTGCGTCGCTCACAATAGTTGCCGACATACTATTTGTCATAAAAAGGCTTTACTAGCGACAAGACCCTATTTGTAACAGGGGGGGGGGGGCGGATTCCGCCCCCCCCCCCTCATGTTGTTCGCAGATATCTCCAGAACGGCTGGGAGCAGGCCCATGAAATTTTGGGACTTTTCATAGAATTAAATACCGCATTCGGAGTCAAAATTTTGAGTTCCTAACCTGAACAGAAGCGGTTCCAGGGCACAGTTTTGGGTGGGTTCGGAGGCGACATTTGGCGATAGTACGGAAATGCAATCTTCACGGTTTCTTCCTAACTGCCTCAAGTATGAAGGAGTTACATCGGTTTACGGTGATTGCAACAAGTGCAACTTAGTTGATGCTAATGAAATATCATAAAAATTGCATGGCAGAGGCGGTTTTAGGGGCTTGAAGGGGGGCTTGAAGGGGGGGGGGGGTCCAGGTAGTATTCAATGCTTGGCGGGAAGCCAATAGAGCGATGTAAGGGGCATTTATAGCTATCAAGATGTAAAAGATAGCTTCTACTTCCATTATTTGCATAATTTATTACATATAGAGTTTCAGGGGCGTGTTCAGGCACATGCAAAGGGGGGTGACTGGCATGGTGATGACGATATGCCAGCGATAACGGCGCAATAGACGTTTAGCTTATAATGATATATGCACATATGAGGCCAGAAAAGGGAATAAAGTCATTTTTTGCAGAGGCGCGCCCAGGAATGGAAAAAAGGGGTCATATTATTGCAAGGAAACTAAGAGGCATGGGCGTACAATGACATAACATACTGCAATTTTCCGATGAAACACGCACCACAGGCTACTCTACGAACGATTATAAGATAATAGGCGAGTCCAGGTAGGGTAAGAAGGGGGGTATACAATGTTAATTGAAGTTGTAAGTGAAATAGTTACTGTTGACTAGTTAGTATCATAATAGCGGATAATATACTTATCAAAAGGTCTTGCGCCGCCCCAGTTTGGATCCTGGATACGCCTATGATGAATTAAAACATGCAAAAAGGAACTATCTACGATCAGTAACATATGTATAGTACTGGGTAGCAACTTGACTGCGGTTAATATTTGTTCCCAATTTGACCTCCTTTTTCACTAACCTGGTACCGCCTATGGCAAAACATATGATTTATAACTGTTTTGTCCAATGTCACAATCACATACCATTTCATTTATAAAAAAAACATCAAAAAATGTTTTATTACGCATTTACTTCACCCCCATATTGAGTGACCTGCACACTCCTATGATTTATGAATTTTCAAACGTGAGTGTCATATATCAATTTCCAATTCAATTTCTATCGATTCCTATTAGTTGTGTTAAAATCGGTCGATAAACATGAAAGCTATGTTGGATCAAAAATACCACTAAAATTTGTAGTTTTTGCCCCCCTGTTGCCCCCCTATCCAAAATTTAGATTTATTTTTATTTTTTAGACATGTAGATCGTGTTGAGGGGAACCAAACGCCGTTTGATTTTTGAAAATCAGACGGGTAGATCTCGAGATCTCCGGGGGGGGGGGGCGGAATCTCCCCCCTTGTTACAAATAGGGGTAGCCAGGAGCCTGTTACAAATATGTTAACACGTTCTGTTTGTTTGCAATTCTAACATGACCACCAAAAGGCTATATGCTAAGGTGCTTTTTGCAGTTGTGTGCACTGCATTGAACTATTGAACTCTGGCTATTTCGAGAAATTGTGTGCAATGTGTTGCAATGCACTGACTACTGAGTGCTTTCTGACTCGGGGTCGGTGCGCTACACTGGCGGTCCTCGGTCGTTACGCAATTTTCCAGAAATACCTTTGAAAGAGCCTCATGCCCAGCTTTGGTTTGTGCTTCGAGCACTTGCGAGCTAGTGGTATGCGTGGCGCCTGTGCAAATGCGAGTGATGCTTATTATTTAATACTATGAGCAAAACTTCATGTTGAAAACGTCCGGCCGTCAGTGCCTTGAATTCCGTTGAAAACGATACTTGTAAAGTAAACTCAACCCTCGCCCGGGTAGGGCAAAATCACTACTTGTTCGGGTAGGGGGTTCGGGTAGGGGGGTTCGGGTAGGGGGGCTGGTTAGTACGACCAGGGGTGGCAAAACTGCTTTGAGTGGCCCGACCAAAAGTGGCACATACAAAAATGATCCCAGCACAGCTGGAGTCATTTTTTACTTCACATGAATAGTGAATACCCTATCACCTGGCTGCATGCTCACATAATATCTATATTTTAACCAGCGCCGTGCCGAGGGGGGGGGGGGGGGGTAGACACCCTTCAGTTTTTTCGCGGATAGCGGAAAAATGGCGAAGCGCAGCGCCGCCATTTTGGCACAGCTGTTTGTGCATCAATTGTCCACATTATGTACAAAATAATCCTCGGGTCATCTTCGGTCAGGTCGCCAGACCAGGTCACGTGATCCCACCTCCCCCAAAAAAACTTGTGGTCGTACCACAGTCACAGTTTTGGCATGATCGGTTTTACACTTACCGGACTTCATAAGGTCACATATATCTACAATTCGTTTATCTTGGATTTTTAATATCAGCGACCTAAGTTCGGTTTAATTTCGTGACCTCCCCATTATAAGTATAAGGAGAAATATTCAAATGCTTCCTATTCTAAGGAGACGCAATATAGCAGTCTAATTCCTTCTGGATCATGTTATTATATAACATTATTGATGACCTAGGTAGGTGCCATGTTTGTTCAGTGACCCCTACAGGGTCAGCCGAGGTCATCCGAGGTCACCAACAGTTTTATGTCAATAACTCTCGACTTAATGATGATAGAGGCGGGAAACCGACACCAATGTGTTCATATCGTCACGGCACGTCTTCCCATATGCAAAATGGCATACCTGAGTCACCACCACTTGACCTTGACCTGAGGTCACATTTGTAAGTTGATCTGACCTGGTCAACTCTAATATGTGGCAAAGTGTTTTAACGAGACAAGCACGATGGCGTAAACATTATTGCCTTGTCGTTATTAGGTAAAAAGCTATTCGTGATAAACTTTTTAAAGCCTTTTTGACATATGACATTAGGTACCTAAGCTTTTGACCTGAGCCCAAATTTGAGGACACTTTGGCGATTGCATTTTTCAAGAGCTTTCCATTGTTTTCTTTTCGTTTGTTCCTATCTATCATAGTTCCTGTGATATATCTGGAGGTTTCTTGAGCAAATTCCTTACACTTGCAAATCTGACATTTGATGACCTCAATATTGACTTGAGGAAAAAACTTCTGAAGTATTTTCGAAGGTGCTTGTTGGGAGCTTTTGAACGTTTTTTTACGGCGTCTTTCTAGCTTTTTTTAGTTTTCGAGTTAAAGGGTTGGGGTCCCAGGACAGTGAAATCCACTGTCCTGACGGTGGACCTCCATTGAAAATGCACTAGCACCCCGGCCCGCCCCCGGGGGAATCGACTGTCCGGATTTCCCGCGCTGTGCCGGGGGTGGGGCGTTTAGACGCCCCAATAAGGTTTTCCAAGGATAGAAGAAGAAACAGCTGCGCGCAGCGCCGCCGTTTTTGACACAGCTGTTAAGACATCAATTGCCCACATATTGTAAAATTCTTGACCACGGGTCTTCTCAGGTCAGGTCACCAGGCCAGGTCACGTGACCCCACCTCCAAAAAAGTGTGCGGTCGTACCACAGCCACAGCTTTTGGCCGATATATTTGGTGCTTACAGGATTTCATAAAGGATTTGTAAATTTAAGGTATCTCGGATTTTGTATATTGGTGCCCTAAGGTCGGGTCAATTTCGTGACCTCCCCATTATAAGTCAAGGGGGAAATATTCAAATGCTTCCTATTCTGAGGAAACGCATGATATCAGCCCAATTCCTTCTGGATCATGTTATTATAGGCCATTCTTGAAGACCCAGGTGCATTTTTGGTTCAGTGACCACACGTGTTGAATCTATCTTCCGAATTTTTTTTCGTCGCATTTTTTGTTTTAATGTAATTTATAATTATTGGCAATCAAGAGCTGAAACGCAACTGCTCATCACAAATGAAGTAAATGTACATACATACTAACGTGATGAATATGATGATTATGTGAATAATACATCTGAAGTGGTTTTGACGATCAGTATAGATCTAAGGACATGATCGCTGAGTGAATTTTCATAGAAATGACATAGTAATGATTTTTGCTGGCATTTTTACCCCCGAGTACTTCATGAGAAGGAGCAGTGTGTCCCCGACCTTATTCATAAGGAGAGAACACTTTACCACCCCTGGGTACGACCCCCCTTAGCATTTCGCCCCTAATTGAGCTAGAGCTTTGATTTAAAAATGAGCGTGTTGATTGTGACGAGACGAAAGCCGCAGATAACCGATTTTAAGGTCTTGGGTCATTAAGTGACCTCTGAGGTCATATCAATGACCCAAATGTCATCCAAATTGAAAATGCGTATACTTTGAATTTTATCGAGCTAGAATCGTGAATGAGCATAGCATAAAGCTTAATGGGTGCCAAGTTCGTAATCAGTGTCACAAAATGTCCTACAAACTGACAAATTCCAAAAAGGTCATGTCAGGTCATCTGAGGTCAGTGACTTCGGTTGACCTGTGGAAACGCATGACCCCAGTGGAACATACAATTATGTAAAATGGATCCTAAATTTGAAATCAGCGTCACAAAATATCATAGAAACCGCTAGAAGCCCAAAAAAGTAATATGAGGTCATCGGAGGTCAATGACCTCAGTTGACCTCTGAAAAGGTCAATCGAGGTTACAATCTCAGTGTAAACCACAACTGCCACCTGGAAACACCTTTGCTCCTGAACAACAAACACTCGAAAACTGCAGAAGTTGCAAACATCGATACTGCGGGACGCCAGTTGCACCAGCCTTGACATTGAGAAACAGGTCATAGGTCGCGGGTCATGTGGGTTAAGAATTCAAAATTTATAGAGTATGTAGGATTTTTTTCTTCTTCTCAAAAGTAGGGTACTGAAAGTTGCATCGAAATCGGTTGGAAACTACGCGAGTTATTCCAGAAAAAAACGAGGGGGGGGGGGGGGGGGGGGGGGAGTGGCATTCACCCACCCTACCCGGGCGAGGGTTAAATTATCATTTTAACAATTCTACGACATTGACATTAGCATTATAGGTTTAACCTATTTTACGCCGCTGGCTTCATGTGAACAAAGCCCCTCCTAACTTGGTTGGCCTTAATCACCACTCTTTGGATCGTATGACTGCGACCCTTTACTGATTGTGGATGAATATTGATCAGTGGCGGAATTAACTGTGACTCGTTTATCGGGCACATGGGGGGGGGGGGGCGGCGCAACTTCGTAACACTTCGGACCTGGTTGCCATGACAACACTAGTGAACCGCAGCGTAACACTTCTGGCCTGGTTGCCATGAAAACGGTTAATCGGACTATTTCTACGATTACCGCGGATGAACTCGGTTGTGCGGAGGAATACCATTTTCAAATTATCTTGGCCCTGTGGTCATGGCGACACCCCTTGACCAGGAGACGGGCGCGGCCCGAGGGATACCTAACTGCCGGGTGCCGGCTGGCGCACCTCTCTCCCCCCCCCCCCCCCCCCCCGGTGGTCGGGTTGGCGGGGCTGAGGAGGGAACGGGTTGAGAGGAAACCGGCTGATTTTTCCCAGTGGCACCCTCGTCATGCAAATCGCCAACCAGAGTGCACTTTAATGCAGCCTTGCAGCATCTCTCCACCTCCAGTGTCGCGTTTTCCCTTACATCAGCTTTGACCTCTATGCGTGGGGCGGGACTACTGGCCGTTGCACGCACAGACAGCGAAAAAAACATCTACCTATTTTCGCGTCGAAATTGTTTCGGTGTTCTTCGTTGCGATCAAATGAAGTACCTATTCAAATATCAAAATAAATAGGATGGAAAGAGAAAGACGAACTGATCAATCATCGGGCTTACACTGGTTAACGGCGTGACTTCTCGCTCCCAGCGTGCGCTGACGTCACAACTCGCTTACGAACCAGGCCTGATTTGAGTGGTCTTGTCACACCAAACCTGGCTGGAAAGGCACATATCGGTCCCCGGACCTCTCCGTCCAGCGGCCCTGTGCCGACCTGCTCGGTCCAGTGGATCGGCACAGAATTAGGCCCCCGTCTGCCGGTCCCAGGTCAGGCTTACAAGGCAGGGTGGCGTCTGGTGAAGCCGCGCTGACGGCTGACCCTGCTCCAGGCACGTAGCCAGGATTTTTGTAAATGTGGAGGGGGGACGTCAGTGGCGGATCGTCGAGGAAAAGTTGTTGACTGGGGGGAAGGGCGTGGGTGGCGTCAGGTAGTCAGCGCGAAGAGTCGTTGAGCGGGGAGAAGTGGGGGGGGGGGGGGGGGTAGGCGTCGGATCGTCAGCAACTGCGGCTATCCTCCCTGAATAGCCCTGGCCAGCAGCACTCCTATCTGTTTCCAGAACTATCCAGAGCTCGACAGCATGTCATGATGCTCAGACATCTGACTAGTTCATGGAAGTCAAAAGAAGCTCTCTACAGGGGGACAGATGGCTAACCCTCTGCCTTTCTGGAGTCCAGTGTGTGTGACCATTTTCGGACGGTTCGGAAACATTAGCGTGCCTTGCTGGCCGGCCCCGCTGGTCAAGGTCACAGGAATGTCATGACGCCGGGTGACGCGGAGGGACCGCTATTTCGGTGCCGCGGCTCCCCGGACCCGACTGGGACTCTGACCAGGACAGGGGTCTGGCCAGAAAAGGGTGCTCAAATAAGCCCTAATTATGGTTTTATTTCGCTTTACAAACTGGTCCTTCGATGATTTCTTCTGCATACCTGCAACGTGCAACGAACCCCAGGAGATGCCTCTTTATCATGCACTGAAATAAATATAATTTGCAACTCGTTTGACCTTTTTTCTTTGTGTCCGACAAAAATGATGTCTAGGGACTGCCCTGAACGAGACTTGAGCGAACAATACGGACAGCGAATACCGCAAAACACCATGTGCGGGGAGCGGTATTGCTTCATTATTAGGTTAGAGCTGGCTGAAGGGAATATTTGTATCCCTTCATACGAGTAGCGGGACGGCGCCGTTATTTGAAACGGTCCGCTCGGCGGCGAAAACACCCTGGTTCCTGGAAGGGGAACGAAAACAGGGACGTCAGCACTCGGACGCCAGAGAGGGACATCTGACCGTGTGACCAGCGATGACCAGATGTTTGGTGTCTGTTCGTATAGAGGTGGTAATACCAGACTGGCATCGTAAGGTTCCTACACTGCCAACGATGCCGCTGTAGGTAACAATGTACTGTATGACAATATGCTGCTATTTTGTTAATTTGGTCATTTCCGCTGCATGAAAACCAATAGCCGGCAACACAAATATATCAGGAAACGGTGGGACAAGCCAATGACTAAAATGTCCGTTTCCTCTATTGCCCTGGAAGCATACGATAATATATGGGATGAAACCGGAAAATGTATGTATGTATGTAATATGTATGTATGGGTGTATTGACCATAAAACACTCTCCGATACATAAACTGGCTATTCTGAGTGTCGTGCCGGGGTTAAATGGCGATGACATGTTACAAACGACACCCACTCACATGCGCACACTGAGTAGAAAACAAACACTTCACAGTTCACACGATCGCAAACACACACACACACATGCGCACAGCACATCAGATGTCATATAAATGAGCACCAACTTTACGTTTACGGGAGGATACAGTCATATCACGCAGGTATAGAGGCCGGGAGTTGTAGCACTGCACTACACTGTATAAAAAGCGTCGCTTGCCAGTTGCAGTTCTCACGCGCGGGAGGGCTAAATCAGCGTCCTGGTGGGTGCTTCTGGAACGAAGTTCAGAATTTGCCGAAAGCTGGGAAGCAAGAGATTGCACGGTGCTGCGAATTTTGTGATGCGAAGGTTAAGAGATTGAAGTTTGTACAGCTGCCTACCGGTGAGCCAGCTCAGTTCATCTCACACGTCCAATATGTGGTCGAACTTACGTCGGCCAGAGACAGCGCTTATGCCAAAATTGATTATCTTTTGGAGGCGCTGCATGTTTTGTATGACTTGTTACCAAAACCGTCAAACAGTATCGGACGTGCAAGATGACCAGGGCGTCGACTATAACAGGAAGAAGTGACGACGTGATCTGATGACGCACGTGAGACAGGCCGATGAGGATGCCGCTACATTTTTCGACGAGGGCAGATATGTGTGAGTCCCACGGAAGTTTTTGTCGAACAATACTCCAAGATTCCTCACCGTTGGGCGAAGAAGGCGGCTAGATGTCTTCCGAGGGCGCCATGATGCCTTTCGAGGGCGGCAAGATTTCTTGCGAGGGCGGCAATCTTGGAGGTCGGAAAGATGCCTTCCGACTGCACGGGTGGAGTTTCCTATTCAAATGGTGGGGCCACTTCCCCACCAACTTCCCGCTTTGCCCCACCAACTTTTGTCAGATTTGAACGGATCGCTGGCGTTAAAATGACAATGTTTCTGACAACTGTGCAGTCGGCGCTCCTGCATGCCTCGCGGGGGACCCCCTTGGATCGGAAATGAGGCCCCTTTTGGACTGGAGATGACGACCCTAACAGCCGTGTCCTCCCCCTCCCGAAATGTGTTTTCTGGTTGTGCGCCTGGACCGATCACTTTGATTATTCACCACTGTACCAGTCATGATGCACCGAAGCGATGGGCACTATTTTAATGTCTGTACGATTTACCGTTTGCAAGTTATTGGCTGATATTTCCTTTCCTTCCTTGATAAACTTTCCTTTAAATATTTTCTTCATTGTGAAATTTGTTTACGGCAGCGCAGTTGCTATAGCAGAAGACCGACATAAACCGCGATGTTTTGTTTTACGTCGTGTAGTTTTGAGTTCAGACCTCACAGGCAGTCATTAATATGTCCAATGTTAATGTGCAATTTGCAGTCCTTACCTAAGCGTGCGGCTGCGGGGGTGAAATCAAGTGAAAGCAAGTGAATTCAGGGGCGGATCCAGGGGGCAAGGGGCCACGGCCCCCGAAAGGTCCTGAACCATGATTTGTCCCCTTCCCCCCAAACTAAAAAGGTCGTCGGACGTACAGTGCAGTGCAAATGTTCTGTCCTCTTCCCCGGCATAACCAGCGCGTCTGTCGGTGCTGCAAGCAGTGGAATCCAATACAATGATTATAGCCCTCGCCAACGATATCGGGGGTGAGGGCTATTATAATTGTATTGGATTCCACTGCATGCAGCACCGACAGACGCGCTGGTTATGCCGAGGAAGTGGACAGAACATTTGCACTGCACTGTACATACCTACAGTTGCAGATGGACTGACGACGCGCATAATCCCTCCTCCCCCTTCCCTCCCCGGTCAACATTTGCATCGCTCTGAGAGCCTGCTATCCCCCTCCGATTTTGTGTTGTTGAGGAAATACGCCACTGGATTTGCCTCCCCCTCCCCAAAAAACACGGCTAGATCCGCCCCTGAGCATCCAGCAAGTTCCAGCAAGTTCATGGGGTTTGCGCCCCTCTAGGCCGGGGCGCCCCCTCTGGGTATGGCGACCCCCCTGGCAGTGGACTCTCCCCCCTCCCACACGCGAAGCCTCTGATGAAGGGGATTCTATGAAGATGTGAAAGCTTCTCAAGTCAATTTTCGACCATGAAGAACAGCTTGGCTATCTCAACTAAAAAAACATTGACAAGGTGAACTGTTCCCTTTAACTACTAATCTGAAACAATGGTTTGGCTTACCTCGGTAATAATAGCCAATATGTTTCTAGGCTGGTTTCGCGCCCGGTCTAGGTCGTATACGCCTACGCGGACCGTTTGGCAGGCCCATAAAGTGTACTGCCTCGTTATGCGGATCATTTTAGCCGCCTGCTGTTTTAGGGACGCTGCCGACTCTTCCCGGTGCCTTCCTGCGGGGCTGCCTTCAAGCAAAGTCGGCAAGCGTCCCTGTTATAGCAGGGCGGCCGGTGGTGCACCGGCAGCTCTCACACCGCAAACGTTACCCGGATCAGCAGGCTGGCCACAGGAGGAGCACAGCTGTACGCTCGGTCCTGCAATCTCTGATGGCGGCTGTCGAGGCGGCCGCTGCGTTGGCGACTGCTGCGACTGCTGAGGCTGCGGGGGTGGCGACTGCTGCGACTGCTGAGACTGCGGCGGTGGACCCTGCTGCGGCTGCTGAGGCTGCGGGGGTGGCGACTGCTGCGACTGCTGAGGCTGCGGGGTGGCGACTGCTGCGACTGCTGAGACTGCGGCGGTGGCGACTGCTGCGACTGCTGAGACTGCGGGGGTGGCGACTGCTGCGACTGCTGAGACTGCGGCGGTGGACCCTGCTGCGGCTGCTGAGACTGCGGGGTGGTGACTGCAACGGCTGCGACTGCTGCGGTGATGGCGACTGCTGCGACAGTATGAATACTGCCCGGACAGTATGCAAACGGGCCGAGTTCGCATACTGGCCGTAACATGTATACTGCCCGGGCAGTATGCATACTGCCCTACGGGCCGGCCGGTATGGATACTGCCCGGGCAGTATGAATACTGTCCTACGGGCCGGCCGGTATGAATACTGCCCGGGCAGTATGAATACTGCCCTACGGGCCGGTCAGTATGAATACTGCCCGGGTGGTACGCATACTGGCCGGCGGGTCGGTCAGTATGAATACTGCCCGGGCAGTATGAATACTGCCCTACAGGCCGGCCGGTATGAATACTGCCCGGGTGGTATGCATACTGCCCTACGGGCCGGGCAGTATGAATACTGCCCGGGCAGTTTGCAAACGGGCCGAATTCGCATACGGGCAAACATATATACGGGGTAACATATATACGGGCCGTAACATATATACGGGGTAACATATATACGGGCCGTAACATATATACGGGGTAACATATATACGGGGTAACATATATACGGGCCGTAACATATATACGGGCCGTAACATATATACGGGGTAACATATATACGGGGTAACATATATACGGGTTAACATATATACGGGGTAACATATATACGGGCCGTAACATATATACGGGGTAATATATATACGGGGTAACATATATACGGGGTAACATATATACGGGGTAACATATATACGGGCCGTAACATATATACGGGGTAACATATATACGGGGTAACATATATACGGGGTAACATATATACGGGGTAACATATATACGGGGTAACATATATACGGGGCAACATATATACGGGGTAACATATACACGGGGTAACATATATACTGGGTAGCATATATACGGGGCAACATATACACGGGTAACATATATACGGGGTAACATATATACGGGGTAACATATATACGGGGTAACATATATACGGGGTAACATATATACGGGGTAACATATATACGGGGTAACATATATACGGGGTAACATATATACGGGGTAACATATATACGGGGTAACATATATACGGGGTAACATATATACGGGGTAACATATATACGGGGTAACATATATACGGGGTAACATATCTACGGGGTAACATATATACTGGGTAACATATATACGGGGTAACATATATACGGGTAACATATATACGGGTAACATATATACGGGGTAACATATATACGGGGTAACATATATACGGGGTAACATATATACGGGGTAACATATATACGGGGTAACATATATACGGGTTAACATATATACGGGTAACATATATACGGGGTAACATATATACGGGGTAACATATATACGGGGTAACATATATACGGTGTAACATATATACGGTGTAACATATGTACGGGGTAACATATATACGGGGTAACATATATACGGGGTAACATATATACGGGGTAACATATATACGCGATTTATAACATGCTAAAGCAGAAATGCACTGGATTTTATTCGCAGGTAGGCGGTCGAGCGGGCGGACACATAGGCGAAGGAACATGGGCCGGTCACTTTCGGACATCTTTTTCTTCTTCTCTAAAATATTTCATTTTGCACGGTGAGGATTTTCTCGATTGCAAAAGGTTCACCAAGGCGAGAAGAGCCCAAATCTACAAAGAAATATTGCATATGGGGGTTTTGTGTCTCACAGGGGCGTCACCGCACAATTTTGAGTAGTGTGTGGGGGACAGCCAGGTGTTGGGGGGGGGGGGAGGCAGCCAGGTGTTTGCCCCAAATCCCGTAGGCCTAATGTTAAAATCCTGCTAATCTGGGGAGAGCCGGAGAGCGATCCTAGCGATCCTGGGGGGGGGGGGGGGGGCATACAAGTTGGCGACGCCCCTGGTTTATCTCAAGACGAGACCAAAGTTTCACTCCGCCCGTCGTGACGGGCGGAGTGAAACTTATCGTGACGTTCCTACATCCCTGCCAGAGGTGTAGTCGCGCTAACAAATTGACAAATAGACTGCCAATTAAAAATTGAACACAGGACAGAGAAACGAGCAAACTAACCGGCAGGCAGACGGTATTCAGGCAAACGGATGTGCGGACGGACAGACGGGTAAACGGGCGGACCGGCGGGGACGGGGCAGGGACGGGCGGACGGGCGGACGGGCGGACGGGCGGACCGGCGGGGACGGGGCAGGGACGGGCGGACGGGCGGACGGGCGGACGGGCGGACGGGCGGACGGGCGGACGGGCGGACGGGCGGACCGGCGGGGACGGGGCAGGGACGGGCGGACGGGCGGACAGGCGGACGGGCGGACCGGCGGGGACGGGGCAGGGACGGGCGGACGGGCGGACAGGCGGACGGGCGGACGGGCGGACGGGCGGACGGGCGGACGGGCGGACGGGCTGGCGGACGAACGCCATGCATCACACCGCTCCTGTCGGCTGCTCAGCCAATCAGCTGTCTGCTGCGATGGCTGCCGCCTGCCGCCTCCGGAGCCGCGCGGACGGGCGCCCGAGAACCTCGGGATGACGGGACTGGTGGAGCAGAGGCGGCCGGTACGGAGACGGACGACCGGCCCGTTATAACCACGGCCGTCTGATAGACCAGAGCCGAGGAGACATACTCATGATTACCCAATTACGATTATTTCAATCCGCTGGACTCTGCATTTCCCGGCTAAAACAGTCTACATCGGACCTTCCTTCGTCCTGTTTCGTTCGTTACCGTCTCTACGACGGCGATGTTTCCCGAAGGCGGTTGTTATGGCGGGTCTGTCATCTGCCGGCTGCCTCCGATCCCCTGCCCCCCCCGCTCTCCTCCGCTCCCCTCCCCTCGCCCAAATAACGGTCCCGGGTCTCGCCTCGCCTCGCCTCGCGTCCGGTCCGGCCGCCATCTTGGGAGTCAGCTGAATGGTCGCCCGGCACTGCCGAGTGCCGACGCCGCGTCAGGCACGAGGCCTCATCGGAGGGCGAACGCTGCATACTACCTCAGCGCATGCACCGTGGGATCTTCCATATGCTCAGTATGACAAAATAGGAGCGGCAACTTAGTCAAGTGTATAGGACACATCAGGGTGAAGCAATGGAAGAGATAGGCCCGCTGTTATCTGGTACGAGTGGGGGGGGGGGGGGGGGGCAGGTCAGATAACGGGGAAGGGGAGGGGGAAAGGGGACAGCTGGGAGACGCGGCGAGTAGGGCAGGATACAAGGGTCCTTAGCCGACAAAAGCGAAGTCGGCTCACGCAGGCATACCCGCCGGCCAGACCGCCGTCGTTTCCATGACAACTGGGCATTGCATCACCTCTCTGCAGTACATAATGGACAGAACGGTCAGGGCTGCGAAGATTGTTACCCGAATCCGGCCCCTGTTCATCTGTAAAACTGGTCTTCCTTCCTCGCGAGTAAAAATATAAACCATTAAAAATATGACCCGACTATTTCAATGTGTCCAACCTAACCTAACATTCGCGAAGCTGATACTATTTGGACATTGTGGACCAAGCTCATGTGCGCCCCTCTCCCAAAATGTGCCGCCCCCATCATAACAGGTGCGACGGCGGCAAGATGCCTTCCGAGGGCGGCATAAAGCGCCTAGGGCGGCAACATGCCTTCCTAGGGCGGCAAGATGTCTTCCGAGGGCGTCATGGTGCGTTCTAGGGGCAGCAGAATGCCTTCCGAGGGCGGTAAGACGTCTTCTGAGGGCGGCATAATGCGCTCTGATGGCGGCAAAATGCCTTCCGAGGGCGGCATGATGCCTACCAAGGGCGGCATAATGCGCTCTGAGGGCGGCATAATGCGCTCTGAGGGCGGCAATATGTTCCGAGGGCAGCATGGTACCTTTCCAGGGCGGCATAATGCACTGATGGCGGCAGAATGCCTTCCGAGGGCGGCAAGACGTCTTCCTTCTGAGGGCGGCATAATGCGCTCTGAGGGCGGCAAAATGCCTTCCAAGGGCGGCATGATGCCTTCCAAGGGTGCATAATGCGCTCTGAGGGCGGCAAAATGTCTTCCGAGGGCGGCATGGTACCTTCCAAGGGCGGCATAATGCACTCTGATGGCGGCATGATGCCTTCCGAGGGTGGCAAGACGTCTTCTGGGGGCGGCATAATGCGCTCTGGTGGCGGCAAGATGCCTTCCAACTTCCAAGGACGGCATGGTGCCTTTCGAGGGCGGCAAGATGTCTTCCGAGGGCGGCATGATGCCTTCCGAGGGCGACGAGATACCTTCCGGGGCGGCATAATGCGTTGTGACTGTGCAGTCGGCGCCCCTGTATACCTCGCAGGGGGAGGGGGCGCCCCTGCGAGTGCAGGCGTCGTCCCTCGAGTCGTGTACCCATTTGTATCGGAAATGAGGCCCCTTTTGTACTAGAGATGACGATTCCAACAGCTGTGCCCCCTCCTGAAATGTGCTTTCTGGTTGTGCGCCTGGGCCGATCCCTTTGATTAGTCACCACTCTATCTGTCATGATGCACCGAAGCGATCGGTACCATTCTTATGTCTGTGCGATTTACCGTGTGCATGTTATTGGCTGATGTTTTCTTTCCTTCTTTGACAAGGCCGGATCCAGCCGGCCGTTTTTTTTTTTTGGGGGGGGGGGGGGGAGGGGGGTAAACCGTTTTTAGCGGACCATACCTACCCCCAATTTCGGATTTCTTCCCGGATTTGGGCCACTTTATTTTGCAACTGCACGATTTCTATTTTTTATTTGAGCTTTTCGACCTTTTGGGACATCGAATAAGGAAAGATGTCAGCTTGCAGTTTGTATTGTTCCGACATTGTCGTACACTGATCAAAACTAGTGTCAATTGTCAGCTGTACAGGGGCGTCGCGGATAATTTTTTAGTGGGGGGGTCGGCTAAAATGGCAAAAGAAAAAAAACTTCTTTTTATGCATGTATTTAAGCCTTTGCAGCATTTGTAATGTGGGCTTTAATGTTATAGTGGGTACTTGTTATTTAGCGCCGCGAAGCGGCGCGAAATTTGTACGGGTTTGTCTGATGAAACCCAGAAACATAGGCGGGCCTGGTGGGCCTTGCAGAGAATAAGATAAACATGCTATTAATTCAATTCACTGTTACAACGGTTTCTTCATTTTCACACATTTTCTTTTCCGCATTTTCCGAAAGCAGAACGACTTCTCCGCACATAAATGGTCCATGGGGATCTGGAGGAGCCTGGGGCGAGATGGCTTGGGGAGATCGAGATGGTACTGGCCTGGTCTCACTAATAGCTATTCGATCCAGCAGGTTGGGCACCGCTGGAGCAGCTTCCCGGTGCCGATGTCCGTGTCTTTGCGTTCGCGTCGCGTTTTTCGGAACTCGGCAGACTAGCTAAACATGTAGTCCGCTTGAAAGTTAGTATGTTATGATGGGAATGGGCCCTGGGGCTAGCAATTAAGCTTTTCACTGTGGATAGATGGATTTTGACCGCTGCAAAGACAATTTTTACAACTGTACGTCCGACTATTTGGGGGGGGGGTGGGGCAAAACATAGTATGACTTTTTGGGGGGCATGGCCCCTTTGGCCCCCTGGATCCGCTCCTGTTCCTTGATAAGCTTTCCTTTAATTATTTTTTTCATTGCTATTTGTTTTACTACCGATACCTTCAGTGCTGTGAATATGTGGAGTGAAACGGATCGAGTGGTAGTCGATATGATCCGTTAAACTAGCTGCTTATTAGTCAGGCATATGTCCCATGTTGATGTGCAATGCGCAGTCCTTGCATGAGCGTGCCGCGAGGTGCTGGTGTATCTTTGAAGTTGTCAAGGCTGTATTTTTTTCCGAATCAATGCCAACACAAAATGTAATTGCCCGCTGCGTAACGTCGCCATTTATATTCGACATTTATGTCTTGATTCGTCGATATCTGTATACATGGTTCACCACCGTTGACCGGACATTGCAAATGTCTTCCCATCAATAACGGCATAAAAATAACGGGAAGGGTGGGGGACAAAAAATAGCCCCCCCTCCTCCGGTAAGTCGCGGGTTAAGTGACTTTTCGAGAGATAAAATGATCACTATCGTTTTCAGCAGCACTTACTTCATATTTTCAACTACAACCAGCGCATATTTGACAACTTTCAGAAAGGTGAAACATTCCCTTTAAAGGGAATAGTTCACCTTTAACCCGCGAGTCACTGGGGGGGGGGGGGGGGGGGGGGAAGCCCCCCTTATAAATATTAGTAATATCTCAATAACTAATGCAGATATCTACGCTAAACTTTCAGTACCTATCCGGGCATCATTTTTACACCTTATGAGAAAAAATTGAGAACACGATTTTGACACCAAAATCGGCTAAATTTTGCCAGGCCGTATAAATGCCGCATATGAAGCAAAATGCAATCGAAAAATACTAAAAGGTAGAAAATTGCAAGGGCTACAAACCGGCTATCTCGAAATTTCGAAACATTTGGATTTTGACCCCAAAATTTCAATTTTTTTTTTGTTTGAAAAAATGCTCACAAAATCTATTTTTTCCAAGATATTGAAAAAACCGGAATAAATATCAGATAAAACATATGGGCAACTACCATACCAAATTTCAAAATGATATCATCTTTTTTGACTTCCATGGCATAAAAAGTATGGGTAAATCATGACGTCATATTTTGAAATTGCGTTTTTGTTTTATTTTATTGACCGGATACAGACAAATAAATGCCAGCACTGCTTTATTTATATACAACTGATATAGAAGCATGCTTTTTATTTTGATTTATCAATTTCAAATTTTGACCTTCAGTACATACATACATACATACAGTTTATTAGGTCCCTCCATTTCATGGGTTTTATGGTGACCACGTCGTATACATATACAAAAACATACATCGGAGTAGATTAAAATCAGAGAGAAAAAAAGCTCTAATAAAAAACTTTGCAAATAGAGGCATCTCGCGATTTAGACACTGCTACACTCACGACGAATCGTTCCAGTGCTTGCTGGCGCGACACAAAAACCCGCGTCGGGCAAACTCAGTTCGCACGCGAGGCAGACGCAGCTGCCCTCGCTCGGTTGCACGCGTGCTGCGGACTGACACGTCAGAGCTGAGCAGCAACTTTTTCCGTAGAATTTGTGGTGCATTGTCCGAGGTAAGTAGGCTACGGATCATGGCTACATCGCTGACACGTACCATATCATCGACACATTTCCACTCCAGCTCGCTCAGTACAGGAGTAATGCGAGCTCTTCGGTCAAGGCCAGAAACGATACGCGCGCCGAAGTTGATCACTTTCTGAATGCGTTTTTTTCTGAGAGATGCAGTAGCTACCCCACACACTGATACAATAGCGGATATGTGGAAAAACCAACGCTTCGATAAGTATACGTTTTGTGTCTTTCGGTAGTCTGTTTCGCATCCTGGCTAGGCTGACTAGTATCATGTTGCAGCGCCGAACGACAGACGTGACATGCGAATCCCACGTAAGGTGAGGGTCGATTGTGATTCCCAGGACCTTGACGCTTGGTGACGGAAAAATTTCATCACTACCGAAATGGACTGAGAAACTGGTGTTCGTTTTTTGACGTTGAGACTTCAAAATTATCATCTCAGTTTTGGATGGGTTAATTTTGAGTCTGTTCTGAGTAAACCACTGTACAGTTACCGAGAGGTCCCTTTCAACTCTCTCTTTGATAGCCAGGAAGTTTTGTGGAGTGTCAGCGTCAAGGAACTGGACATCATCAGCGTACATGACGACTTTCACATGTGACAGATGTTAAGCCAGGTCATTCGTGAATATGAGGTACAAGATGGGCCCTAAAATCGAGCCCTGGATCACGCCGTGTGTCACACTCACTTCAGTGACCTGAACTTGACCTGAACTTGACACTAAGGTGTGAACTTGACACCACGTAAGGTGAGGGTCGATTGTGATTCCCAGGACCTTGACGCTTGGTGACGGAAAAATTTCATCACTACCGAAATGGACTGAGAAACTGGTGTTCGTTTTTTGACGTTGAGACTTCAAAATTATCATTTCAGTTTTGGATGGGTTAATTTTGAGTCTGTTCTGAGTAAACCACTGTACAGTTACCGAGAGGTCCCTTTCAACTCTTTCTTTGATAGCCAGGAAGTTTTGTGGAGTGTTAGCGTCAAGGAACTGGACATCATCAGCGTACATGACGACTTTCACATGTGACAGATGTTGAGCCAGGTCATTCGTGAATATGAGGTACAAGATGGGCCCTAAAATCGAGCCCTGGATCACGCCATGTGTCACACTCACTTCAGTGACCTGAACTTGACCTGAACTTGACACTAACTTCACGTAAATGAAGTCAGGTGGTAAAATGACTACTACTATCAAATTCTACGCATAAAAGCATCCATAAACCATGTGCTGCGTGACTTTCGTAGATATTTTGTGTGTAGTGACCTTTTGTGACCTGACCTTGACCTTGATCTTTTCCAACAATCTCACTTTAGCTCATGTGGGATATGTATCATACCTTTGACAGCAATTTGGGTGATTATAGGCGCAATCGAAGGCCATGGATGGCAAGTATTGTCCATAAACTCAAATACCTCGATTTTGACGTTTGACTTGACCGTGACCTGACATGTGACCTTAATTTGATTTTTTTAAGTTTGCGTTAGGCTTCTCTCATTGAGCGCTTTCGAATGCCGGCTTGCGCGTCCCGCTGCGATCATTGGTTTTGAAGATACCAGGGGGGGCTACCCCCCCCAGTGAGTCGTGTTACAGAATATTCCCCAGTGACGGCCAGGTTAACATGGGGTTTGTAACTGAGATAGCAGATTTGTAGAACAGATCGAAAAGCGGCTTGTGGTGAAATAATTACCTCGCTACGCTAATTAATTTTGACACAGGACTAGTGGGACCCTTTTAGAAGAAAAAGTTTCGGGCGCCCGAAACTTGTTTCGGGTCCTCACATCGGTTGTTCACCTTACTAGCAACCTGAGTATATATGCCTAAAGTCCGTCGTTATTGTGTGCAATAGTTTCGATATCCAAGCTACCATATACATGACGTCATAATTGCCATGAAGTTTGTGTATGGCAATTGAAGAGAAAAGAGAAACACGCCCATTTTTCGACGGATACCCATCTATCGTACGAACAAATGCCATATTCGTTTTTTTCAGCTCGAAATACCCCGTATAGCCAAATTTCAAGAAAACTTTCAAGGTGACCTATTCTCTTGATATTTAGGGATCATAATTACAATAGACAGAAATATTGATGGGGACCGAAATTCGTTACTAAGTACTTGGACAGTACCGGCCGTTAGAAGTGTGGAACGCTTATACACTTTCACTTGAAATATATCTTGTTAGGAAAATTGTATATGCAAAATGCGATCAAATTACAATATGTTTTGGCAACGTCTGTCGATGTCAAGCAGTAACTCCATTTGTGTGAGAAAGGTCAACATTTCCCTTTAACACAGCCTTTCCACAACAAATTGCTTAGATTTTCTTCAAAGCACAGAAATCTGTCGGCTTTTGTTTAATTGGGAGACATGACCAGGGACGGATTCAGACGCTCAGTTTTGTTTTAGGTGGGGGTAGGGGGGGAGGAATTTTTGGCTTTCAGATACCCAAATTTCGTTGCAAAGACTCATAATTTAACCCTATTTGTAACAGGGGGTGGGGCGGATTCCGCCCCCCTCATGTTTTTCGCAGATATCTCCAGAACGGCTGGGAGCAGGCCCATTAAATTTTGGGACTTTTCATATAATTGAATACCGCATTTGGAGTCAAAATTTTAAGTTCTTAACCTGAACAGAGGCGATTCCAGGGCACAGTTTTGGGTGGGTTCGGAGGCGACATTTGGCGATAATACGGAAATGTGATCTTCACGGTTTCTTCCTAATTGCCTCAAGTATGAAGGAGTTACATCGGTTTACGGTGATTGCAACAAGTGCAAATTAGTTGATGTTAATGAAATATCATAAAAATTAATTGGCAGAGGCGGTTTCAGGGGCTTTCAAGGGGGGGGGGGGTTTCCAGGAAGTATTCAATGCTTGGCGGGAAGCCAATAGAGCGATGTAAGGGGCATTTATAGCTAGGGCGAAAATGAAAAGAAGCTCCCGTAGGGCGAGGGTTAATATGAGTCGAAGCGTCTGGACGAGACAAGCACGATGGCGTCAAAATTATTGCATTATCGTTATTAGGTAACATGCTATTCGTGATAACTTTTTTTGTTGTAAATAGCCTTTTTGACATTTGATGAGCTCTGGAGCCTCAACTATTGATCTGAGCTCAAATTCGAGGAATCATTACGATTGCGTTTTCCAAGAGATTTCCATTGCTTTTTCCGTTTGTTCCTAGCATAGTTCGTCATGGGCTGGGCTGGCCCTAGGGGCCTGGGCTGGGCCTGGGCTGGGTCTGGGCTGGGCCTGGGCTGGGCTGGGCCTGGGCTGGGCTGGGCCTGGGCTGGGCCTGGGCTGGGCCTGGGCTGGGCCTGGGCTGGGCCTGGGCTGGGCCTGGGCTGGGCCTGGGCTGGGCCTGGGCTGGGCCTGGGCTGGGCCTGGGCTGGGCCTGGGCTGGGCTTGGGCTGGGCCTGGGCTGGGCCTGGGCTGGGCCTGGGCTGGGCCTGGGCTGGGCCTGGGCTGGGCCTGGGCTGGGCCTGGGCTGGGCCTGGGCTGGGCCTGGGCTGGGCCTGGGCTGGGCCTGGGCTGGGCCTGGGCTGGGCCTGGGCTGGGCCTGGGCTGGGCCTGGGCTGGGCCTGGGCTGGGCCTGGGCTGGGCCTGGGCTGGGCCTGGGCTGGGCCTGGGCTGGGCCTGGGCTGGGCCTGGGCTGGGCCTGGGCTGGGCCTGGGCTGGGCCTGGGCTGGGCCTGGGCTGGGCCTGGGCTGGGCCTGGGCTGGGCCTGGGCTGGGCCTGGGCTGGGCCTGGGCTGGGCCTGGGCTGGGCCTGGGCTGGGCCTGGGCTGGGCCTGGGCCTGGGCTGGGCCTGGGCTGGGCCTGGGCTGGGCCTGGGCTGGGCCTGGGCTGGGCCTGGGCTGGGCCTGGGCTGGGCCTGGGCTGGGCCTGGGCTGGGCCTGGGCTGGGCCTGGGCTGGGCCTGGGCTGGGCCTGGGCTGGGCCTGGGCTGGGCCTGGGCTGGGCCTGGGCTGGGCCTGGGCTGGGCCTGGGCTGGGCCTGGGCTGGGCCTGGGCTGGGCCTGGGCTGGGCCTGGGCTGGGCCTGGGCTGGGCCTGGGCTGGGCCTGGGCTGGGCCTGGGCTGGGCCTGGGCTGGGCCTGGGCTGGGCCTGGGCTGGGCCTGGGCTGGGCCTGGGCTGGGCCTGGGCTGGGCCTGGGCTGGGCCTGGGCTGGGCCTGGGCTGGGCCTGGGCTGGGCCTGGGCTGGGCCTGGGCTGGGCCTGGGCTGGGCCTGGGCTGGGCCTGGGCTGGGCCTGGGCTGGGCCTGGGCTGGGCCTGGGCTGGGCCTGGGCTGGGCCTGGGCTGGGCCTGGGCTGGGCCTGGGCTGGGCCTGGGCTGGGCCTGGGCTGGGCCTGGGCTGGGCCTGGGCTGGGCCTGGGCTGGGCCTGGGCTGGGCCTGGGCTGGGCCTGGGCTGGGCCTGGGCTGGGCCTGGGCTGGGCCTGGGCTGGGCCTGGGCTGGGCCTGGGCTGGGCCTGGGCTGGGCCTGGGCTGGGCCTGGGCTGGGCCTGGGCTGGGCCTGGGCTGGGCCTGGGCTGGGCCTGGGCTGGGCCTGGGCTGGGCCTGGGCTGGGTCCGGGCTGGGCCTGGGCCGGGCCTCAACTTTAAGGAAATCACTGGGCTCTGGATGTGCCTGGGCCTGACAATTTTGAAGTAATGCGCGCGTTGCACAAGCTCAGGTCAGAGCTAAAAATAGTTTAACCAGCAGTTAACTTACACAGCAACACACTGTTGCTGTGGCTGTGGCTTTTTATTTTTTGGGTTAGCATAGTTGGCTTATTGTTTCACATTTATAGTATACAAGTAAATATGCTAGGATAATTATTGCAAATTTTGTAAAAATAATTATATGTTTAATTTGAATGGGCCGGACCAGGCCTGGGCCTCAATATTATGAATTTGACCGGGCCTGGTCCGGGCCTGGGCTTGGTTGCTGGTGGGCCCGTGACGAACACTGGTGGAACACTCACCATAGCCGGTGGTGCGACGAAACGTTACGTCACGTGACGTTAAGTGACGTCAATTCGACACAGTGGAGTGGTGTACAGTGGAACCCGGCAGTGTCAGTGCCACCGCCGCGGCGGCTGCACTGGGCTGTGCGCGATGGCGGTAGACTTGCCTGCTGGCGGGAGAAATGTTCGCTTCTGCTGGGCCATGGGAACCGTATGAGCCCATGTATTTCCTTCGTGTTTTAGCCGGGTATGCATTTATCTGGGTATGATGATTTTAGTGAGTAGGTTTTCGGTACATATGGAGCTATCAGAGTGTTTAGCTGTTTTGCCATAGGTTTAGATGTTTTGCCATAGGTTTAGATGTTTTGCCATAGGGAATAGGTCACGTTGAAAGTTGTCTTGAAATTTTGCTCTACGGAGTACTTCGAGCTAAAAAAAACTAATATTGCATTTGTTAGGACGATAGATGGATATCCATCGAAAAATGGGCATGTTTCTCTTTTCTCCTTCATGGCGATAACAAACTTCATGATAATTATGACGTGATGCATATGGTATAGCTTGGATATGGAAACTATTGCACACAAGAACGACGAACTTTAGGCATATATACGCAAGCTGCTTGTAACCTAAACAACCGTTGTGGGGACCCGAAACAAGTTTAGGGGAAATGAAACTTCTTCTAAAAGGGGCCCACTAGTCCTGTGTCGAAATTAATTAACCCTATTTGTAACAGGGGGGCGGATTCCGCTCCCCTCATGTTTTTCGCAGATATCTCCAGAACGGCTGGGATCAGGCCCATGAAATTTAAAGACTTTCCCTAGAATTGAATTCCCCATTTGGAGACAACATTTTGAGTTCTTAACCTGAACAGAGGCGGTTCCAGGGCACGGTTTTGGGACGGTTCTGCGGCAACATTTGGCGATAATACGGAAATACGATCTTCATGGTTTCTTCATAACTGCCTCAAGTATGAAGGAGTTACATCGGTTTACGGTGATTAAAACAAGTGCAAATTAGTTAATGTTAATGAAATATCATACAAATTGAATGGCAGAGGCGATTTTAGGGGCTTGAAAAGGGAGGGGGTGGGGTCCAGGAAGTATTCAATGCTTTGCGGGAAGCCAATAGAGCGATGTAAGGAGCATTTATAGCTATCAAGATGTGACAGATAGCTTCTTCTTCCATTATTTTCATAATTTATTACATATAGAATTTGCAGGGGCGTGTTCAGGCACATGCAAAGGGAGGTGACTGGCATATTGATGACGATATGCCAGCGATTGCGGCGCCATAGACGGTTAACTTATAATGATATATGCTCATATGAGACCAGGAGAGGGAATACATTTTTGTTTTGCAGAGGCGCGCTCAGGAATGGAAGAAAGGGAGTCATATTATTGCAAGGAAACTAAGATGCATTGGCCTACAATGACATAACATACTGCAGTTTTCGGATGAAACACGCACCACAGGGTACTTTACGAACGATTATGAGATATTTAGGCGAGTCCAGGTACCACACCCACACCACCACACCACTCCTCCACACCCCACACCACCACACCACACCCACCACACCCACACCCACCACACCCACACCCACCACACCACAACCAGACCACACCACACCACTCCCACACACATCCAGCCACACCCACCACACACACCCACTCCACACCACACCCACTCACACCCACCACACCCACCACACCCACACCCACACACCCACACCACACACCCACCACACCACACCCACCCACACCCACCACACCACACCCACACACCCACACACCACACCCACACACCCACACCCACCCACACCCACACCCACCACACCACACCACCACACCACATCCACACCACAACAAACCACACCCACCACACCCACACCCACCACACCCACACCCACCACACCCACACCCACCACACCCACAGCCACCACACTCACCACACCCACACCACACCACACCCCAACCCACCACAGCCCACACCACCACACCCACACCCACCACACCACACCCCACACCCACCACCACACCCACCACACCCCACCCACCACACCCACACCCACCACACCACCACACACACCAACACCCACCACACCACACCCACCACACCCACACCCACACACCCACCACCCACCACACCACACCCACACACACACACCCACCACACCCACACCACACCACACCACCACCACTCCACACCCACCACACCACACCCACCACACCCACCCACACACCCACCACACCCACACCCACACACCACACCACACCCACCACACCCACCACACCCACACACCACACCCACCAAACTCCACCACACCCACACCCACCACACCCACACCCACCACCACACCCACCACACCACCACCACCACACCCCACACCCACACCCACCACACCCACACCCACACCACACCCACCCACCACCCACACCCACCACACACCACATCACCCACAACCACACCACACCACAGCCCACAGCCCACCCACACCACCACCACACCCACCACAACCCACACCACCGTCACCACACCCACCACAACTCTCATCACCACAATCAACACACCACACCACACCACACCACACACACTCCACACCACACAACCCCCACCACACCCACAGCCCACACACCACACACATACCACACCACCACAGACCACCACACCCACCCCACCCAACCACACCACCACACCACACACCACCACACCCACACCCACCACCACACCCACACCACACCACACCCACACCCACAGCACACCACACACCCACCACACCACACCACCACACCCACACCCACCACACCCACACCCACCACACCCACACCCACCCACCACACCCACAGCACCACACCCACAGCACCACCCACACCACACCCACACCCACCACACCCACACCCACCACACCCACACCCACCACCACCACACCCACACCCACCACACACCCACCACACCACCACATCCCACCACCACACCCACCACCCACCACACCCACCACACCCACACCCACCCACCCACACCCACCACACCACACCACACCCACACCCACACACCACACCCACACCCACCACACCCACACCCACCACACCCACACCCACCACACCCACACCCACCACACCCACCACACCACACCCACACCCACCACACCCACCACACCACCACACCCACACCCACCACACCCACACCCACCACACCCACCACACCACCACACCACACACCCACCACACCACCACACCACCACACCCACACCACCACCCACACCCACCACACCCACACCCACCACACCCACACCCACCACACCCACCACACCCACCACACCACCACACCCACCACCCACACCCACACCCACCACCCACACCCACCACACCCACACCCACCACACCCACACCCACCACACCACACCCACCACACCCACACCCACACACCCACCACACCCACACCCACCACACCCACACACCACACCACCACACCCACACCACACCCACACCCACCACAACCCACACCCACCACACCCACACCACACCACACCACACCCACACCCACCCACACCCACCACCCACCACACCACAACCCACCACACCCACACCCACCACACCCACCACACCCACCCACCACACCCACAACCCACCACACCCACACCCACCACGACCCACACCCCCCACACCCACCACCACACCCACCACACCCACACCCACACCCACACCCACCACACCCACACCCACCACACCCACAACCCACCACACCACCACACCCACCACACACCCACCCACACCCACCACCACCACACCACCACACCCACACCACCACACCCACACCCACCACACCACACCCACCACATCACACCATCACCAACCCACACCCACCACACCCACCCCACCACACCACACCCACACCCACCACACCCACACCACCACCACACCCACCACAGCCCACGACCCACCACACCCACACCCACCACACCCACACCCACCACACCACACACCCCACCACACCCACACCCACCACCACACCACACACCCACACCCACCACACCCACACCCACCACACCCACACCCACCACACCCACCACCACACCCACCACACCCACACCACACTCCCACCACACCCACCCACACCCACCACACCCACCACACCCACACCCACCACCACACACCACACACCACACCCACACCCACACCCACACCCACCACATCCCACCACACCCACCACACCCACACCCACCACACCCACACCCACCACACCACACACCACCACACCCACACAACCACACCCACAACCACCACACCACACCCACCACCCCACACCCACCACCCACACCCACACCCACCACACCCACACCCACCACACCCACCACACCACACCCACCACACCCACACCCACACCACACCCACCACACCCACCACCACACCCACACCCACACACCACACCACACCCACCACACCCACCACACCACACCCACACCCACCACAACCACACACACCCACACCCACCACACCCACCACACCACACCACACCACACACCCACACCACCACACCACACCCACACCCACCACACCCACATCCCACCACACCACCCACCACACCCACCACACCCACACCCACCACACCCACACCCACACACCCACACCCACCACACCACACCCCACACCCACCACACACCCACACACCCACCACACCCACCACACCCACACCCACCACACCCACACCCACCACACCCACACCACACCCACACACCACACCCACCACACCACACCCACACCCACACCCACCACACCCACACCCACCACACCCACACACCACACCCACACCACACCCACCACACCACACCCACCACACCCACACCCACACACCCACACACACCCACCACACCACACCCACCACACCCACACCCACCACACCCACACCCACCACACCACAACCCACCACACCACCACACCCACACCACCACACCCACACACCCACCACACCCACACCCACCACACCCACCACCACCACTACCACACACCCACACCCACCACACCACACCCACACACCACACCACACCCACCACAGACCCACACCCACCACACCCACACCCACACCCACACACCCACCACACCCACACCCACACCACCACCCACCCACACCCACCACACCCACGCCACACCACACACCCACACACCACACACCACACCCACACCCACCACACCCACACCCCAGCACCCACCACACCCACACCCACCACACACCACACCCACCACACCACACACACACCCACAACCCACACCACACCACACCCACACCCACACACCCACACCCACCACACCCACACCACACACCCACACCCACCACACCCACACCCACCACACCACCCACACACACCCACCACACCACACCACCACCACACCCACCACACCACCACACCACACCCACCACACCACACCCACCACACCCACACCCACCACACCCACACCCACCACACCCACACCCACCACACCACACCACACCCACCACCACACCCACCACACCCACACACCACACCCACACCACCACACCCACACCACGACCACACCACCACCCACACCCACCCACCACACCCACACCCACCACACCCACACCCACCACACGCACACCACACCCACACCCACACCACACCCACACCCACCACACCCACACCCACCACACCCAACCCCACCACACCCACACACACCACACCACACCACCACACCCACACCCACAGCACCCACACCCACCACACCCACGACCCACCACACCACACCACACCACACCACACCACACCACACACCACACCACACCCACACCACCACACCCACACCCACCACACCCACACCCACCACACCCACACCACCACACCCACACCCACCACACCCACACCCACCACACCCACACCACACACCCACCACCACACCCACACCACCACACCCACACCCACCACACCCACACCCACCACACCACACACCACACCCACCACACCCACACCACACCCACCACACCCACACCCACCACACCCACACAGCCACACCCACCACACCCACACCACCACACCACCACCACACACACCACCACCACCACACCCACCACCACACCACACCCACCACACCCACCACCACACCCACACCCACCACACCCACACCCACCACACCCACACCCACCACACCCACACCCACCACACCCACCCCCACACCCACCACCCACACCACACCCACACCACACCACACCCACACCACACCCCCACACCCACATCCCACCACACCCACACCCACCACACCACACAACCACACCACACCCACCACCACCACACCCACACACCACACCCACACACCCACCCACCACACCCACACCCACCACACCCACACCCACACACACCCACACCACCACACACCACACCCACCACACCACACCCACACCCACCACACCCACACCCACACCACACCCACACCCACACCACCACACCCACACCACCACACCCACACCCACCCACACCACACCCCACACCCACCACACCCACACCACCACACCCACACACCACCACACCACACCTCACCACACCCACACCCACCACACCCACACCACCACACCCACCACACCCACCACACCACAACCACCACACCCACACCCACCACACCCACACCCACCACACCCACACCCACACCCACCCACCACACCACACACCACACCACACCCACCACACCCACCACACACCCACACCCACCACACCCACACCACACACACCACACACCACACCCACCACACCCACACCACACCCACACCCACCACACCCACACCCACCACACCACACCCACCCACACCCACACCCACCACACCCACCACACCCACACCCACCACAACCACCACACCCACACCCACCACACCCACACCCACCACAGACCCACACCCACCACACCACACCACCACACCACACCCACCACACCCACACCCACCACACCCACACCTCACCACACCCACCACACACCACACCCACCACACCCACACCCACCACACACACACCCACCACACCACCACCACCACACCCACACCCACCACAACCACACCCACCACACCCACACACCACCACACCCACACCCACCACACCACACACCCCCACACCCACCACACCCACACCCACCACACCACACCACCACACCCCCACACCCACACCACCACACCACACCCACCACACCCACACCCACCACACCCACACCCACCCACACCCACACCCACCACACCCACACCCACCACACCACACCCACACCCACCACACCCACACCCACCACACCCACCCACCACACCCACACCCACCACACCCACACCCACCACACCACACCCACCACACCCACACCCACCACACCCACACCCACACACCCACACCCACCACACCCACACCACCACACCACACCCACCACACCCACACCACACCCCACACCCACCACACCCACACCCACCACACCACACCCACCACACCCACACCCACACACCCACACCACACCACCACACCCACACCCACCACACCACACACCCACCACACCCACACCCACACCCACACCCACCACACCCACACCCACACACCACACCCCACACCCACCACACCCACACCCACCACACCACACCACCACACCACACCCACACACCCACACCCACCACACCACACCCACCACACCCACACCACACCCACACACCACCACACCCACCACACCCACCACACCACACCACCACACCCACCCCACCACACCCACACCACCACACCACACCCACCACCACACACCACACCCACCACACCCACACCCACCACACCCACACCCACCACACCCACACCACACACACCCACACCACCACACCCACACCCACACCCACACACCACCCACAACCCACCACACCCACACCCACACCACCCACACACACCCACCACACCCACACACCCACCACACCCACACCCACCACACCCACCACACCCACCCACACCCACCACACCACCACACCCACCACACCACACCCACCACACCACACCCACCACACCACACCCACCACACCACACCCACCACACCACCACAACCCACACACCACCACACCACACCCACACCCACCACACCCACACCCACCACACCCACACCCACCACACCCACACCCACCACACCCACACCCACCACACCCACACACCCACCACACACCACACCCACCACACCCACACCCACCACACCCACACCCACCACACCCACACCCACCACACCCACACCCACCACACCCACACCCACCACACCCCACCCACCACACCCACACCCACCACACCCACCACACCCACACCACCACCACACCACACCACCCACAACCCACACCCACCACACCCACACCCACCACACCCACACCCACCACACCCACACCCACCACACCCACACCCACCACACCCACACCCACCACACCCACACACCCACCACACCCACACCCACCACACCCACACCACCACACCCACACCCACCACACCCACACCCACCACATCCACACCCACCACACCACCACCCACACCCACCACACCCACACCACCACACCCACCACACCCACCACACCCA
>JAXIVJ010007134.1:0-10000 GCA_036785665.1 Chirona hameri
CTGTACTTACCAGATTTCGGTAAGCCGTTCACCCTGGTAACTGACGCGAGCGATGTCGGCACTGGCGCGATGCTGGCCAACAAAGACGGTCAGCACCTGAAACCCGTCGGATTTTTCCATCATGCGTTGTCGCAGCACGAAAAGAAGTACAGTACCACAGAAAAAGAGCTGTCGCGGTGGTTCTCGCTGTAAAACGATTTCGTGTATATCTGTCCAATGCACCATTCGAGCTCATCACAGATCACCGGGCGCTCCGTTGGCTCAACACACTGGACCCCTTCGATGAGCATGGACGGCGTGGTCGCTGGATTGACTTCCTGCAACAGTTTCAGATTCGACCCGTACACAAGGCCGGGAAGCACCCCGACATGACCATGGCCGACTATCTCTCCAGAGTGGGACCGACAGGCGCCCTGGTGTCCGCCGTCCAGTCAGAGACTCGGGAACTGGAGCCGGACCTGGTGTCGACCGGCTTCATCCCTGACCAGATACGGGCAGAACAGCAGATGGATCCGGCGATATCCCCAGTCCGCGCTGCCCTGCTCAGCAGTCAGAATCTGTCAAGTAAGTGCGCTGAGTCGGCCCGCACCTTGCATCGATTTCGACGTCATTTGACAATTGGACGGGACGGCATGCTGTGCTACATGTTCAATGGTGGGCGCAAATTGCTGCCAGTAATCCCCCGTAACATGAGGGCTGAAGCATTGCGTCTGATTCACGATGCGCCGCTCAGTGGTCACATGGGGCGAGATAGAACATGGAAGAGGGCACGGGATAACTTCTGGTGGCCTAACATGAAGCAGGACGTGTACACATATGTCAGCGGTTGCGAAATGTGTGGTCAAAACAAACTACCAAAAAAGCCAGGACGTGCTCCATTGCAACACACTGACATTCCAAACAGACCGCTCGCACAACTGCAGGTTGATTTTGTAGGTCCGTTTCCTCAGACAGACTGTCATCCGTTCCGCTACGTTCTGCAGGTGCAGGACGTCTTCAGCCGCTACCTGATGCTGCTGCCGGCGGAGAACAACACAGCCGAGACGGCGGCCAGACTCGTCCACGATCGCTGGATCTGTACGTTCGATGTACCGCTGGTGATCACGTCTGACAGGGGTCCACATTTCGCAGCAGAGACGTTCCGGGCTATGTGTCGCCGAATTGGGGTGCGTCACCTCATGGGCGCACCACTGCACGCACAGAGTCAGGGGCAGGTGGAGCGTCAGAACCAGCTGATCGCGAACTTGCGCTGTGTGTGCTGCAATGATTTGCGAGTATGGCCAGACAAAATCTATCAGTTGCAGTTCAGCCACAACACATCAGTCAACTCTGCCACCGAGTTCTCTCCGTTCGAGCTGCTGTTCGCCAGACCGGCCCGTCGCCCCGAGTCTGTCGGCTGCGAGTCTGTCGGCGGACCGGTACCGGTCCAGGCTGCCGACGGGTCCAGCTGTGAGGTGATTGAACGACGACGTCTGCTCGATGAATTGCACCGCGAGGCACAAGTAAGTGTGCATAATGTCCAAAAGGTGCGTATGCAGTGTAGCGTCGCCCGGGCCAGGGGACAGCCGTTTGAAGTCGGTGATCTGGTTAGGTTACGTCTGACTCCTGCAGAGCGTAGCTGGAAGGGTGGAAAGATGTCGCCAGTTCTCTCTCCGATACATAAAGTGGTCGAGGTACTGCGAGGCGGGTGGACGTACCGCGTGTCCCGACTTCGTGGTACGGGGAGGAGAAGAGCCGACGTTAAAGTCCGCCATTACAACGACCTTGTACGTCCCGCAGCTATCGCCGACGAGGCCCTCCGGCGAGACTCCCACACGGAGACGACGCCGTCTACTGGGAGGAACTCCGAGTCTGTTTCGGACGGCGAGGACAGCGGCACCGACAGCGAGGGCCAAGACTACCAGGAGCCGGCGGGGAGCAGCTCTCGCCCCCGACGTGTCTGTGGCCCGCCAGCGCGTTTAGTGATCGATCCCAGTCGAAAGCGTTACGAAGAAACTTAACGTGGGGAGTGTGACAGATGAGGCCATCTGTGGGTGGCCAGTGGAACTAGTGTTTCACCAAACATGTCGTTGTACCGCGGGAAGGTCAAATACAGCAGTTGCTACTGGAACGTCCTGTCTCAACCTGACATGACCTTTTTGGAATTTGGCAGTTTTTAGGACATTTTGTGACGCTGATTACGAATTTGTCAGCCATCAAGCATTATTATATGCTCATTCACGATTCTAGCTCGATAAAATTCAATTTATACGCATTTACAATTATTATGATTTTTGGGTCATTGACATAAGCTCCGAGGTCACCTAATGACCCAATGCCTTAACATCGGGTATCAGCGGCTTCCGCTCGTCACAAGAAACACGCTCATCTTTGACTCGAATCTCTAGCTCAACTAGGGGCGAAACGCTAAGGGGTCGTAGGGGTCGTACCCCTAAACGCTAAGGGGTCGTACCCCCTCCCGCCCTACCCGAACACGTAGTGATTGCCCTACCCGGGCGAGGGTAAATGGAGCAATCAAACATTTTTCAGCAAAATGATAGCAGCAATACCTATAAAAATACAAAATAACGGTATCATTACTGAAATGCAGGATGACATAGGAGAAACTATTTTAACTCTAATAAACAAGCATTTCGTCTCTATCTGCATTCATATGCGCAACCACTTGCTGTTGTCAGGTTGCCTACAACCAGACTTGTCAATGATTCATATTTGTCATGAGTCGATTCACAGTGATTCACGGACCATAATGAATGATTCAATCATGATTCAATCACTCAACATTACCATAATGAATGATTCAATCATGACTCAATCACTCAACATTACCATAATGAATGACTCAATCATGATTCAATCACTCAACATTACCATAATGAATGATTCAATCTTGATTCAATTACTCAACATTAAAGGAAAGTGTCGACTCATTTGTCCAACTCTTTTGATTTTGAATGTGCGACTCTAACATTTTATGAGCGTGATAGGGATGCCATGCTCTACCTGTGTGCTAATTTTCATGCACATCAGCATAGTCTGCTCTTTGTACCTTAAACATATGACCTGCTCTAACTCCTTTGATTTGAAATGAGCGACTCTAAGATTTTACCAGAATGATCACTAGGTTGTGATCTATCTGTGTACCAATTTTGAAGCCAATCCAAATAGTCCGCGAATGTATTTCCGAATGTGAATGTGAGCCAATTGGACACGCGTGTTGTTTATTTTGATTATAAAATGATATTTATAATATTTATTATAATTGCAAATTCCAAGTTCCAAAAGCATTAATGACTTTACGCTTCACTTTTTGAAGCGAATAGAACATTTATTTTGATTTTGCATTAGGTATTATTTTTATAAAGCATGATGTGGAATAAAGCGGCGCCGATGCGACAGTGATATTTGGGACATGCGGAGGTCATGCAAATGTTTGTTTATGATTTAGTTTTTGATATGGTATAGCCTAGAAATTAGGAAAAGGTGGGTACCTTTTGAAAAAATTTCGTGTGAAAAAGGTGTGCGTATACTGTGTGGTTTATGAACCAAAGTATGAGTTAGTTACCTTTTTAAGTATTTAGGTACCTACCCACCCTACCAGTTCCAAGGTATTCACCTAGTTAGGGCAGATTGAACAGTGGCTTTGTGCCCACTGGAGTTGGACACAAAGCCTCGCTTTCTTTACGCATAGATGAATTACAGGCTACAGCTCAGGACACAGAGCTCATATAATTGGCCATTAAAGGAAATAGTTCACCTTCAACATGGGCTTTGAACTGAAATAGCAGTTTTGTAGCCCGTGTTGAGAAATCCTTATCTGGAACTTTCCTTGGCTGAAAAGACACCAGCCGAAGATATTGGACTTTTTGGCGAAAGAATACGGCGCATATATGATGTACCGTACCGTCTGAAAGTGCCAGCACTGCCATGGAGCATGCGCAGACCAATAACGCACACCATGAAATCAATAATTTACAACCTTCTGTCCTGAATTGGCGCGATGTAGGACCATTTTTAAAAAGAAAAAAGAAACTGTATTAAAAAATATAATAAAATCGTGTTCTGAAGAGAGAAAAAATCCGAAGGTGAACTATTTCCTTTAAGTTTAAGAACTATTTCCTTTAAGTTTGTCCACAGAGCACAGATGAATACTGGGCCGCTGGCATATTTTGTGGACAGTTTATGCTGTTCGACCAAAAAAGAATGATTCTTTGAGCAATGAATGATTCAATCAGCCTATTTTCTCTGTATGAATGATTCAATCAGTGACTCACAACAAGTTTGCGCATGAGGTGAATCGATTCATGAGTCATTCATTTGAAATAAGAATGATTCAATCAAAAGTAGTCGATTCACATTGAATCATTGACAAGTCTGCCTACAACCACCACAAGTTACAATACTGAGACAATACGCGGTGCCTGGTAGGCAGTAAGCACTGGTCACCAGGGCACCAAGTTGATGCGTGGGTAATTACAGCTGTATCTGCAATCAGTAACGTATTTATAAATCCGTCAAGGGGGCGCCAAACCCCCACATGAGTGCGCCGTCAGCGAAAGGTGTTGTTGAGCGGGGGGGTAAATTATAAAAAATAACCCTCCCTAGCCCTCCCACATACCCTCCCATATACCTCCAAAGGGGACCTCCGATACACCTTTTAAAACGCCCTCCCACATACATCCAAGGGCGTCCTCCGATACACATTTGAATTAGCCCTCCCACATGCCTCCAAAGGCGCCCTCCGATACACATCTGAAGGCGCCCTCCCATATACCTTCGAAAGCGCCCTCCGATACATCTCCAAGGGCGCCCTCCCAAATAGCTCCAGAGGCGCCCTCTGTGAGACCAGGGGCGCCCGCCTCACATTCAGCGAAGGGCGCCTTTGGAGGTATGTAGGGAGGGCGCCCTCGGGCCTCGGAGAGATGTGTCTGAGGGTGCTCTTGGACTATGTGGGAGGGCGCCTTTAGAGGTGTATCGGTGGGCGCCTTTGGAGGTATGTGGGAGGACGCCTTCAGAGGTATGTGGGAGGGCGTCTTCAGAGGTGTATCGGAGGGGCCTTCGGAAATGTATTGGAGGACGCCACCGAAAGTGCATTCGAGGACGTCTTTGAAGGTATGTGAGAGGGCGCCATCGGAGATGTATCGGAGGGCACCTTTGGAGCCTGTAGGTATGTGGCAGGGCGCCTTAAAAGGTACATCGGTGGGCGCCTTTATATAGGTATTTAGAGTAGGAGGGCGCCTTCAGATTTGTATCGGAGGGCACCTTTGGAGGTATATGGGAGAGCGCCTTTGGAGGTATGTTTGCGAGCGCCTTTGAAGGCATGTGAGAAAGCGTTTTCAGAGGTGTATTGGAGATCGCCTTTGGACCTATGTGGGAGGGCGCCTTCAGAGGTGTATCGGAGCGCGCCTTTAGAGGTATGTGGGAGGGCGCCTTCAGAGGTGTATCGGAGCGCGCCTTTAGAGGTGTGTGGAAGGGCGCCTTCAGAGGTGTATCGGAGCGCGCCTTACATTCAGTGGAACGTGCCTCATATTCAGCCAGAGCGCGCCTCACATTCAGCGAAGCGCATTCGGCACCCTTCGCTGAATGTGAGGAGCATTTCATGAACCGAAGGCGCCGAAGAACCGAAGGCGCCAAGGCGCTTTCGGTACATGCGGGGGGGGGGGACATGGCGCAGTGCCCACCCACCCCCTAAATACGCCCTTGTACCCAATAAAGCTGCGCTAATATTTACAATTTAAGCAAACATCATTCATATATCAAGCTCCTTAACTATTTAATTTACCTTCCTCTTCGGTACTTACCAAGCTTTCTTTGTACCATCTGTCAAAGTTATCTTACAGCAACAACAACAACAAACATTTATTGGAAGCCAAACAATAACAACAGCGGGTAGTGGGGAGATGGTGCAAAGGCACACTTGGCCTATAACGAGGCACCATCCCCCGCGCGACATTTTGAATTTCTACACCTGACCATCATGTGCATTGTTTAGTCAATGACCGCAGCAACAGCTTCGCCCCCGCGCGTGCCGAGCTCCTCTGCTAATTTGAACGGAAACGTTTTGTGTCGGAAATATATTTTTTGGAAAAGATGTGCTACCCTCTGAGAAATTGAAGTGCTAATGCTTGTCCCATGTATAAGTGTGTCGCATTGTTCGGTGGTCATGAAGTGAGTGAAGTCAGTGTTTAGTTCTGTGGAGATATGTTGAAAGAGACTTTGTCTGAGTGGCGCGTAAAGTGGGCAGTGTAACATGAAGTGCAATGTGTTTTTTGTTCTGTGTGCGCATTGGCAGCGTGGGTGTGGGGATTTTTGTATTTGGAACAGGTGTGCATTTATATCTGAATTTCCTAGCCGTAGTTGAGTGTGTTTTATGTTACCACGTTTGGAGCCGAGAGTGTAATAACTAGGTGGATGCCTTGCTCCCAACAAAGCTGTGATGTCTTTTTTGAAGGTTCGTGATGATTGTTGGGACCGTACATGTGGTGGTAATTTGTTCCATTTACGGGTAGTGTCGGGTATGAACGATTTTTGAAATCGTGAGGTTCTATTATAAGGAAGCGTCAAAGTGTTCGAATTTCTGAGTGTCCTAACTGTGTCGGTGTGTCGTGGTTGGGGAAAAGTTTGTTTGATATAGTCTGGAACGAACGTACATCTGGAAGTTCTAAAGATAGGTGCCGGAAGAGCGTTAGTCGATGCATTTCTCGTCTAGTTGTTAGTCGGTCCCAACCAAGCTCGAGTCTAAGTTTGTCAGTGGAAGTTCTAAAATATGTCCCGGTAACAAGTGTAGCAGCGCGGTTTTGCAGTGTCTCTAGTCTGCGTTCGTCGTAAGCTGTGAGATGCCCATCGAAAATGGCGTCACAGTAGTCGAAATAAGGTCGTATGTACGTCCTGTATATGTTTTATAATAGTGGGCGTGGTAGTTTGGAGGCAATTGTGTAGAGAGGGCTAAGTGCAATGTTGACTTGGCGAATTATTTCGTTAACGTGGTTGTGGAATCGGAGTTATGTTGACAGAGTGAGTCCTAAGTGGTTGTGTGAGTCTGTCGTCGGGATTGTTTGTCCAGCAAAAGTCAGTGTTGGTGAGGGATGTTGGGAATTGTTGCTGAAAGTCTGGCAGATAGTTTTCGCAGGACTGAAAGTTATGGCCCATCGCCTGCCGTAGTTTTCAATTATGTTTAGGTCGCGTTGGAGGGATTCCTGAACATTATCTACATTTATCGTTGAGTGTGATGAGTAAAGTGATATGTCGTCAGCATAGAATAAAGCTGTGTTTTCGGTTTTGTCAGCTAGTCCGTCAAGGTAGAGAATTGCTAGTAAGGGCCCATAATGGATCCCTGTGGGCAGCCAGCGTATATTGTTTGTAAAGTTGGGTACGTGTTCCCCAGCCTAACCCTGTGTCGCCTGTCTGTCAAGTATAATTTAAGCCAGTCACATACTTTGTCAGTAATGTAAAAGTCAGTTTGACATTTATATAGTAGTCCTGCGTGCCAGATTTTATCGAAGTATTTAGTGATGTCGAGGTATACGGCTGTAAAGTCATGTTCCTGGTCCAGTGATTTGTACAGCTTGTGTGTCATGTGTGCGAGTTGAAGTTGAGTGCTATGATGGGGCCGGTACCCGCTCTGCTTGTCCGACAAGAGGTGATTAGTCGTAAGATGTTCGTAAATGCGATTGAAGACAATTATTTCTAAAATTTTCGATAGGCAAGAGAGCAGGCTAATTGGACGATAGTTGAGGGGGTTGGAGGCAGAGTCCTTGTTTTTGAAAATAGGAGTAATGTTGGCAACCTTCCAAGTGCTCGGAAATGTTGCAGTATTTAGTGACTTGTTAAAGACTTTTATCAGTGGTTCATATATGAGAAGAGCGCACATTTTTAGTATCTTGGCAGGAAGTTGGTCCGGAACAGTTGATTTGTGCACGTCTAGTGTATTTAACAGTTTAAGCACCTCTTGCTCTTCAATTGTTATCTGACTCAGAGCGGGTACCGGCCTCACGTCCGTGTTTATGTCAATGTCTGGTAGTGAAGGTGTTTCTCCTAGTTGTGTCTGTGAGGCAAAGTTGTCATTAAGTAAGTTGGCTTTTTGTTATTCGTCAGTAATAGTGTCTCCGTCCGGGGTGTCTAGAGGTGGAACCATTAGTCCTTTCTTACGTCCTATAAGAGTCTTAAGTGTCTTGTGATATTTTGAAAGGTTCATGCTTCTGGTCTACACGTTTATTAGCTGTAGTCTGGATGTGTTGGTCGCGTTGCCGTCTATTTAATAATGAAACATAGTTCCTCTGTCGTCTCCATTGGTCCCAGCCCTCAGAGGTCTGTCGTTTGTGTGCCAGTCTGAACAGTCTGTCTCTCTTGTTCATGTTGTGTTTCAAGTAACTGGTCATCCATGGTTTGTCTTTAGGTTGGAAATGTATAGTCTTTGTTGGGATTGCTTGGGATGCAGCTTCTAGTATTACTGCTGTTAAGTTCTCAGTTGCATTGCTTATGTCTCCATCCAGTACTCTGTCCCAGTCAGTGACCATTAACCCGCGAGTTATTGTGGTATATTTCATAACGCGACTTACTGGGGGGGGGGGGGGGCTATTTTTTGCCCCCCCCCCATCGGATCTCCGGAACTACCGGACCGAATGCAAAAATTCAAACGGCATTCGATTGCCCTAGGAAATTTATCGAGGGAAGGATAATATTGTTGACCTCGGGGTCACTGATGACGTCACAAGTCAGGTCAAGTACAAAATGTTTGACCGTGCCAAAAGGTCCCGATTGATGGAATTGTCGCGCAAAATTGCGATATTAAACGCATAAGCTGTCGATAAACCGGTATGATTCGTGTGTCTGACACTTCTAAGTACTTTTTTAAGCTGTTTATGACTTTGGGTCAGGTCAAGGTCATCCGAGGTCACGAGGTCAAACTGCATATTATGGTCATTAGGCGTTCTAACACATGTGTATGGGTTTGTTTGTCGTCTAGAACGAGAAAAATGACCTTAGAACATTGTTTGTTCCATATAAATAGAAGTAAAAAGCAAAAAATGGAAATGCGTTTTGTATGCATAGTAATGCTGTGAGAAGTGGTCGATTTTGGTCATTTAAAGGTCATAACTCAGTCATTTTTGAAGATGTCAACTTTAAATTTGGTACACATATTCATCACATAGGTCTCAATCACATATATTCCGGTTTCTGGATAATTCTGTTTTTTTCTTGAAAATTTTATAAAAACAAAAAACAATGTATTTTGATTTCTAAAAAAAAAAACAAAAAAAAACGATACAGCAGTTTGATAGCCCGGTCTATTGTCAGTAATTTGATTTAAGAAAATCGAGTTTATCTCGAACATCGTACCTTTGACAGCCCTTTCCGCCAACCATTATTTTGCAACAAAAACCGAAGAACATGACGTCACTCTGACGTCATTCACGGTTGACCTATCATAGCCTCATATTTTTCCTTTTGCCAACATGTGTAGAATTGATGTGAGAGAAAGTACTGCAAGTTTAGTGACGATACCGGTGTTCGTTTAGGAGTTATTGCAAAATAACGGAAGGGGGGCAACAAATAGCCCCCCCAGTAAGTCGCGGATTAAGAGTTGAGTCAGTTTTTCAGCATCTAGTTTGTCATAGTCCCAGATAGTGATTGGGTTGTGAGGAAAAGTGGGTGGTGATATGTCTAGTGTTGCAAAGACTGGGTAGTGGTCAATTGTGGAAAATGGGGGAAGTATGCCAAATTCTGTTATGATTTGAGTGTTGTTTGTTACTACTAAGTCTCTCAGATTAGCAATATGTTCAGTTACTCTTGTAGGTTGATCTATCAATTGGGGCATGTCTAGTGTCCAAATTGTTTCTTTAAGTCTCATGTCAAAAAGTGTGATGCCACTATTTGCAGTATATTTGTTGTCTGAATAATGTTATGTTACCTGAATTGAAAAGTAAATGTTACCTGAATTGAAGTCCCCAGTATAATTACTGCTGTGGGTGAGAAGTACTGTGCTGCAGTGACACTGTCA
>JAXIVJ010007134.1:15000-62418 GCA_036785665.1 Chirona hameri
GGGGTGGCGCTAACTCGAGCGAGATCGTGACGTGCGGAGATGTTAGGATCAGTGGCGACGCGGTGAGGGGTAAAGGCCGCCGCGTGACGGAACAGGTCCATCGCGCTGGCCAGGTGATTGCAATAAGTCGGCAGGCGAATGCAGCCGCAACTTAGCCGAGTAGCTCTGAGCCGTGCGACCGCGGAATTTGATTAGGTTGTGGTACAAGTTGAGAGGTGATTAAAGGGGACAGGAAGGGCCGAGAGCGGGAGAGCTGAGCGAAGTAAGTCCGTCGAGGAGGGCTTGCGAGGTATGCCGGTTGACAGATCTTATGAGGTTTGTCCCGCAATATGCCACACTTGTCTTCCCGACCCTAGGATAAAATGTGTAGGTCTTATGTCCATCATGGAATTCCCCAGGTCGTACCGGGCGACCGGGGAATAATGTCGCGGAGGCACCATGACGTGCGGAAGGGTTAGAATCAGTGACGACGCGGCGAGGGGCAAAGGCCGCCGCGTGACTGAATAGGTCCATCGCGCTGGCCAGGTGATTGCAATAAGTCGACAGGTGAATGCAGCCGCAACCTAGCCAAGTAGCTCTGGGCCGTGCGACCACGGAATGTTAGTAGGCTCTGGAAACGGTTGAGAAGCGATTAGGGGGCGCAGTAAAACGGGGTATTCAGATATAACGAGGGAAAAGGAATTATATTTGTTGGAACGTTAAGATCGGGGAGGTAATGAGGGGACTAAATAGTATTCGTGGGGATGTAAAGGACAGAGAAATTAAAGAAAATTTTAGATGTAGGGAGGATTATGGGAGCCGACATGGGGAAGGGACGCCGCGATGGATCATCTGTCGGGACATACTCCGGTAGGCTCTGTCGTGGGAGACCCTGTCCTAATATCCACCAATTACCGAACTCCTCATACCATCTTGACATACCTTATTTCCGAGCAGTGAGAGGCCTATATGTTGACTGACGAATGGGCAGCCTCATCAAAAAATATTATGTACGAGGCCGGGCAGCGCAATTGCAACTATTTGAAATGCATATACATTCGCGGGTATTCTGAAAAACCACAGGAAATAGCGGATCGTCGTTGCCGTAAATCAATCCGGGAGGTCAAGAAACGCAATTTTTTGAAATGTTGCAAATTGTTGCAAAATGTTGCAATACGCTCTAAATATTGCACATCAAGTCCTAGAGCGCTGATTTTAACGTCATTGTAATCTGCGGCCCGATCGGGTCCAAAAGATAATTTGTACATAAAATGTAAAATTTTGATTGATTTTTTGTTGTTGCAATTTTTGAAATGATGCAATGTTGCAAAGCCCGATTGCACGTCACACTTACATTTCTTGAAAATGTGAATAGATCATTAAGTTTCATCATTCATATTTATAAAACGGTTTGTAATCTACGAAAGCTCTCAACACAGCAGTACAGGATCAGTGCTCCATACAGCACTGTTCGCATTTGAGCCGCTGGCTGAGACGCTTTTTGAGTCGCTAGCTGCGTCGATATGCTGAGCCGCTAGCTGAGCCGCTATCTAAGCCGCTATCTAAGCCGCTAGCTGAGCCGCTAGCTGAGCCGCTAGCTGAGCCGCTAGCTGAGCCGCTAGCTGAGCCGCTAGCTGAGCCGCTAGCTGAGCCGCTAGCTGAGCCGCTAGCTAAGCCGCTAGCTGAGCCGCTAGCTGAGCCGCTAGCTAAGCCGCTAGCTAAGCCGCTAGCTAAGCCGCTAGCTGAGCCGCTAGCTGAGCTGAGCCGCTAGCTGAGCCGCTGGCCGAGTCGTTAGCTGAACCGTCGGCTGAGCCGCTAGCTGAGCCGCTAGCTGAGCCGCTAGCTGAGCCGCTAGCTGAGCCGCTAGCTAAGCCGCTAGCTAAGCCGCTAGCTAAGCCGCTAGCTAAGCCGCTAGCTGAGCCGCTAGCTGAGCCGCTAGCTGAGCTGAGCCGCTAGCTGAGCTGAGCCGCTAGCTGAGCCGCTAGCTGAGCCGCTAGCTGAGCCGCTAGCTGAGCCGCTAGCTGAGCCGCTAGCTGAGCCGCTAGCTGAGCCGCTAGCTGAGCCGCTAGCTGAGCCGCTAGCTGAGCTGCTAGCTGAACCGCTAGCTGAGCCGCTAGCTGAGCCGCTAGCTGAGCTGAGCCGCTAGCTGAGCCGCTGGCCGAGCCGCTAGCTGAACCGCTAGCTGAGCCGCTAGCTGCCGCTGGCCGAGCCGCTAGCTGAACCGCTAGCTGAGCCGCTAGCTGAGCCGCTAGCTGAGCCGCTAGCTGAACCGCTAGCTGAACCGTCGGCTGAGCCGCATGAGCTATTTCAGCAAAGCGGATATTGCATGGCACACTCTCTCTTGTATGGCATCCTTATTCGGAAGCAAATGGCTGAACATTTCCCTAAATGTGAGACAAAATGAGAACCCGCGATGGTGGGGAGGCTCAGAACAAAGTGGTGTCCGTGGTGGAATAGAACGCCGATAGAACGGCAACCTTTATCCTGCGCAGTGGTATGTCACGGAAAATGACCTCACGAACGGTAAACTGCCATTGACTGGGGGCGAAAAACGAACTTCCACAATAGCTATAAAAAATGCGCTATCAACGTGAAACTTAAGGTACCTTCTCCTACATCAATTTAACGTCTTCTATACAAAGATGAGGCAATTTCGTCGAAAATGTTATAGATATAGCGAATTTAATGACGTTACTACACACGAGTTTGATGAAAAATCAGCTAAGCTTTAACAGACCGTACAAAGGCCATATTTTGAGAAAAATGCAATAAAAACGCTAATATGTAGCAAATAGCAAAAAGCAAAATAATGGCTGTCTCGGATTTTTTGGAAATTTGTGTTTTCATCAAAACAAAAGAAAGAAAAAAATACAAATGCCCACAAAATCAAAATTTTCAAAAGATATTAAAAAACGGAATATATATTAAGAGAACCACGTATGGGCAATTCCAAACCCAAATTTCTAAACAAAATCATCATTTTTGACTGACTTATGGCTTCTGGAGTACCAGTCTATAAAATACTAATGACCTATTTTATAAACTATACGTATATATAGACGTATATACGTCACCACTGCATTTCTGAGGCAAAACCGGTCCAGAAACATGCTGTTTAATGCATATTTATCAATTTCGAATTTTGACCTTATATGACCTGACCTTGACCTGAGCTGGACACCACCTTCACTTTAATTAAATCAGGTGGTAAAATGGCTATTGCTATCGAATTATAAGTGTAAAATAACCAATAAAACATATGTCACATGACTTTCGTAGATATTTTGCGCATAGTGACCTTTCGTAACCTGACCTTGTTCTTGAGATTTGCCAATAATCTCAGTTTAGCTCATGCAGGATGTGGATTCTATCTTTGAGAGCACTTTTGGTTGTCATGGTCGTAATGGAAGGCTTTGGATGGAAAGTATGGTCCATACACTCAAATACCTCTATTTTGAACTTTGACCTGTCCATGACCTGACATGTGACCTCAATTTTAAGCTTTCGAGTATGTTTAAGATGCATATCATTGAGAGATGTCGAATGCCACCCTGCGCCTCTCGCTGCCATTGGTTTGTAAGATAATAACGGGGGGCGTTTTTCGCTCCCTCCCCCCCCCCCCCCCCCCTCCCAGTCAATGGTGTTCGGCTGAGACCTGAGTAGCAAAATTACTGAGCTTATTACATCCAATCAGGTTGGCATAGGTCAGTGATCACACCAGAGGTGCAAACAATATTCCAATTCACCAACGAACGTTTGTGACAACAACTTGTGACAACACCAACGAACGTTTGTGACATATATGCGCCAGCATGAATCGTTTTTCGTGTAGGTGAGCTTGAACACGGAACTTTGAACGGAGAAGCGGAACCGGCATCATGTACTGTATTTGTTGCTCAAAGCTCAAAGTGAAATAACATACAAATTACAATGCTGAACGAGTTAGTATGTGTTCGTTCATAAGAAGTAAGTCATGCTCTATGTGGAAATTCATGTTAGCCTTTCCAAGACAGAATGTTGCATTATTTATTAGCCATTTTATGAGAGTGTCAAAAATGACCACGGATTTTTTCATACTTTATTTTTACAAGTGCCGATATTAAAATGTCCCCTAGTGCCCGCACTGCAAACATGATCTTTAGTTGACATGGACAATTTGGGATCGAACCACTGCTAATTTGACTGCACCTTCCTGCGTCTTTGGAAGTTATCGTCATTTTTGTATCGTATGTTGCCCAACGTTCCCGGGCGCGGAGTGCCTCGTGGGCGGTGAGATGCGCCGACCAGCACCGACTCTCTGATTGGCTGGCCGGCTGACATGTCACGTGACCTGTCTGATCGGATGGCGGACTGCCGGGTTGGGTCGGCAACCAGCGCTGAGCGTGTCCGGGCTCCGAGCGTGTCCGAGCGTGTCCGGGCTAGAACGAAGGCCTTCGTACGAAAAACCACGAATTCGTTTAGCGGTGTTTATTACCAGGGTTTCAATGTTCTATGTAATATTGTGCTGAGTATCGCATTTCAAACGCACCCATGATGAAACAATTTTGGTGATATAACTGAGAATTTCACCTGTGATTATGGTTTCGCTGCGATTTGTAGCTACTGCATTGACATTGACTTCTATCACGATATGTTGCAAGATTTGCTAATAAGAGCATACAGGGTGCGCATTAAGTCCTGGCCGCGTCCAGCATTTTTCACAAACACAGGTACATAACACATATATTTCGGATTTATATCCAAAATGCAGTTGCATACAACAACTTAGGGACATTTCAAGTCTATGTCTCGATGTAGCAGCCACTGGCCTCGATGACGGCCTCCACACGGCCTCGGAAGGAGCGACAGGTGTTGGCGATGTAGGCCTCCTCCATCCCATCCCATCCCAGGCCTCCACGATGTGAGCCTTGAGAGACTCCAAGTTGGGATGGGATACCGCCTGAACATCCTCCTGTAAAACGCTCCAGATGCTGTAGTCGAGCGGGTTCAGATCAGGTGACTGGGGTGGCCACATCTCCTTGCGCCAGAAATGTAGCTCTCCTCCGAGCTCGTCCGCCAGCTTCTGCTCGATGACGTTGGCGTTGTGTGCGGGTGCCCCGTCCTGCTGGAACACAAAGTTGCCATCCGGGTAAGTGTCCTTGATCCAGGGGATGACCTCCGTGTCCAACAGACGCTCGTACACCTCCCTGTTGATCTTCTCGTTGGCGTCCACGAAGATGATACGACACTTCTTGCCGTTGGAACCGACCCCCCCGAGGACCATGATCTTCTGCGGCGTCCACTTTCTGAGGGCTTCGGACAGTCGGAGGTCGCCCAGGCCTGGGGTCATCTTCAAGGCTTCCCCCAGAACGCAACTTGACCTTGATCCGTCGAACTGCCCTCTGTCCAACGCCGAGTCCGCCGCCACTTGCGTGTTCGTCTTCCCGGATCCGGCCGCCCCGCGCAGGTAGCCAGCGACAAGTTGTCGTTTCCTCTGATTATCCATAACTAAACATGGAATGGAGGGGCTTTAATACTCTCCACCGGGTGGCCGGGGTCAGAGGGGTCACGCCCCAGGTCATTGGCACACTGACAACCAATCAGAGTCGACGTAAACAGGCCAGGCGTAAAGCGGCCAGAACTTAATGCTCACCCTGTATTGGTAACTTAATTACCCCCCCCCAAAAAAAAATGGGATAACATTTGTGTGTGTAATACAATGTTCATTGTTTGTGAATTTGGTCATCAGGCACAAGATACCCCAAATATATCAATATTACGAGAATTTAAATGCTTTTCAATGACTTGCACATCACATAACATGCATCTACGTCAGAGCTGTCGCACCAGAGTTCGCGTCAATTTACAGTTGTCTTGTGCGGCTATTTTGAAACACTTGAGGTCGTGATGTTAATGATAAAAAAATGCGGAGAATCTCCGCAAGACAATCGTGAATGCATCAGACAGCATCTCATGCAAGCTCATATTGATGTAAGACATCTGAATCCCAGGGAAAGTAGATACACAATTATGTCGCGCTAAATGCCGCTGCCCGCCCAATGTGTTCACCCGTGTGACAGTCCTATGTTATCCTCCATTGTGCTATTGAGTTCGTTGGAAGCGTTGGTGAGAGTTGGCTGTGAGCGTGACAGGCGCCGTGTTGGGGCGGTTGATGGTGGAAATGGGGCCAGATAGATCTGAGCGTGATGCTCAGGCAGCACCAGTACTTTTTCGCGTACCTCCGTCCCGTCAAAAGATGCGTTACGGGGATTCTGGGTGCAGTTATAATGGACAGAAACGTTCATTGAAGAGACATATTGGAGTAAAACATGTAGGCTTGCTGATCAAGTATAATAATGATTTGTTTGGCCATGGTGGACGTTGGCGACAAGGTGACATGGCTTGACAAGCCGACAAGGCTGGACAAGCCAACAAGGCTTGACAAGCCGATAAGGCTTGACAAGGCTTGACATGTCGACAAGGCTTGACAAGCCGACAAGGCTTGAGAAGCCGACAAGGCTCGAGAAGCCGACAAGGCTTCACAAATTAACAAGGCTTGACATGGCGGCTGTTAGCTCTACTCTACTCTAAAGTTCAGTACCAACATAGACTGATTGAAATGGTGAGTATATCGCCATCATGGTCCATTGTGTATCTAGCTGGTAAATATATTAATTTCAGGAAAAAATACATAAATAACTCTGATCTTACTTCTAATGTTTTTCTTGTAAAATATTTTCCTTATTTCCATTATATTTATATACAACCAATCAAGCAAGCATTTACATTGAACAAATATATGAAACACCTGGTCTGTGTAAACAAATCAGTTTAATGATCAATGATTTATCAGGTCAGCAAGAACATATAGGTTAAGGTAGATACTTTATACTTACTTGAAAATCGTTGTGCTCAACTCAGGCAATACCTACTCACTGAAGAAAAAAAAACTACGAAGATGCCTACATTTCAATGGTTTGTTTTGTTTTGTATTTAAGTCCCAGAATTGTCAAAATATTGTGATAATCATTGTCAGCCTAATGGTTTTCTGTATAGCTCTCTATAGCTAAATATGACGTCATCAGTCTAAATATAAAAAAGGAAGTTAAAGGGATTATACGGGTTTCCGTCCTGAAAGTAAATGCACTCTTTTGCAGTTGTATGAGCTTTAAACACGTTTAAGACATATAACAGGGGCCTCAATGCTCATTTAGTCCCTTATTTCAGCAATTATCAGCGTTAAAACTTGGGTGTTTTTCGGGACTAGTATCAGATAACGAGTACTTGATCGGCACTACTGTCCACCACTTTTATCTTAAGATCAATTGTAGAGTTTTGAATTATCTGCAAGTCCTACACTGGATCACAAAATTATTATGCAATTCAAAACTGACGGGACTTTGTATTACTACACACTGTTCGTTGAGGTTTTGTGTTGTTGTGGTTTTCTTTTCTCTGGACTTTAGCGTTGAGAATTTGGTGGTGGCGTATTATTTTTTTGGCATGAAAATTCATGAAAAATATGAATTTTATGGGAAAACTAGGTAACTGCTGGTGTCGTTGGAACAAAACAAGTTAATTTTCTTTTAAATATTGCTTATTTTACCAGAAATATGCCATAAGTGAGGTGTTTTTATTAGCATAAAAGAGATGACTGGCTCTGCCTCAGCCGGTCTTGCAGAAAATACGCGGTGGCATCACCGCGCACTTTGGAATGTCCTTACGTGCAGAAGAGGTAATTTCCAGAAAAATGTGGCTACCGTGGGACTTCTACCACCTTTATAAGTACGTTTTACTATGTAACTCAATTATTCTGGGAAAAACCCGTATAATCCCAAGTGAAGTTTCCGAGAGAGGGAAAAAAATATTACCATCGTTTTCAGCAGTACTTGCCACTTACTTCATATATATTCAACTGCAACCGGCGTATATTTGACAACTTTGAGAAAGGCGAAACATTCCTTTATGGCGAGTATTGTGAGCCTAGTCTCACACCTTCCTCTGATAATGCGACCAGTGGCGTATCCAAGGGGGACACGGGGGTTATAGCCCCCTGAGGAAAACAAATTTACACTGGATAAAATGAGATTATAATACGACCCGTCCCTAACCCCTCCCCTTAATACAAAAAAATAATGGCTACGTGCCTGCGTGTGTCACTTTCGTTGTGTTCCCCGAAAGCTTGTGACAGACCGAAAGGTTTTTGCACCTCTGGATCACACTATTTATTATGCTGTGAAGTCACATACTACTGAATATATTGCATTCCTACATGCTTTGCTGCACTTACTCTGGCGATGAGATGCCAGAAAATGCGACATTTTGTGTGTGTTTATGTATGAGATGGTTGTGTATGCCATAATGATGAAATTAATATATATTGGGATGAGCATATTAACATGGCAATATTTATTTTGTATATAAACAATGGCCGAAACAACAGAATCAAGCTTTCGTTTTTACAACATCTTCAAGATTAAACTTTTTCGCATTTGAAAAAGTTAGCTAATGAAAAGTAACGCACGCTCTGTGGTTGGTGAGTATTTCCTAACTTACATATCATATATACAACATATACACATATTGTGACATCACATATTGCAAACATCACATTACATATCACATATCACATATATCACATATATATATCAGTACATTCTTGATGATCTAGGTGCTAATTTTGTTCAGTGACCCCTACAGGGTCAGCCAAGGTCATCCGATGTCACCAACAGTTTAATGTCAATAAATTTCGACATAATGACGATAGAAAAGTGCAACCGACACCAATGTGTTTATCTCGTGGCGTCACGTCTTCACATATGCAACATGGCCTACTTGAGTCACCACCACTTGACCTTGACCTGAGGTCATATTTATAAGTTGACCTGACCTGGTCAACACTAATATGACGCAAAGCGTTTTGACGAGACAAGCACGATGTCGTCAAAAGTATTGCCTTGTCGTTATTAGGTAAAATGCTATTCGTGATAAACGTTTGTTAAGCTTTTTGACATTTGATGAGCTCTGGACCCTAAACGCTCTGGACCCTAAACGTAAAACCTTAGCTCAAATTTGAGGACAGGTTGACAATTAAATTTTCAAGAGCTTTCTATTACTTTTTTGTTTGTTCCTAGCTATCATCGTTCCTGTGATATCTGGGGGTTTGTGGAGCGAAGTCCTAAAGCTTGAAAATCTGACCTTCGATGACCTCGGGTGACCTCAATATTGACTTGAGGAAGAAACATATCAAATACTTTCGAATGTGCTGGTCGGGAGCTTTTGAACGCTTTTTCCGCGTCTTTCTAGCTCTTTTAGTTTTCGAGTTAAAGGGGTGGGGTCTTAGGACAGTGAAATCCACTGTCATGACAGTGGACCTCCATTGAAAATGCACTAGCACCCCGGCCCGCCCCCGGGGAATCTAATGTCCGGATTTCCCGCGCCATGCCGCGGGTGGGGCGTTTAGACGCCCTCCCTAAGATTTTTCGAGGATATAAAAAAAACAGCTGCACGCAGCGCCGCCGTTTTTGGCACAGCTGTTAAGACATCATTTGTTCACATATTGTAAAATTCTTGACCACGGGTCATCTCAGGTCAGGTCACCAGGCCAGGTTACGTGACCACACCTCCAAAAAAAGTGTGCGGTCGTACCGCAGCCACAGATTTTGGCCGATCGATTTAGTACTTACAGGATTTCATAAGGGTAAATAGTATCTACAATTCGTTTATCTCGGATTTTTAATATCGGTGATTTAATGTCGGGTTAATTTCGTGACCTCCCCATTATAAGTCAATGGGGAAATATTCAAATGCTTCCTATTCTGAGGATACGCATGATATCAGGCCAATTCCTTCTGGATCATTTTATTATAGGCCATTTTTGAAGACCCATGTGTATTTTTGGTTCAGTGACCCCACGTGTTGAATCTATCGTCCGGATTTTTTTTCTTCGTTGGATTTTGTTTAATGTAATTTATTATTATTGGCAATCAAGAGCTGAAACGCAACTGCTAATAAAAAAGTAAATGTACATACATACTGACGTGATGAATATGATTAAGTGAATAATACATCTGAAGTGGTTTTGACAATCAGTATTTCTAAGGACATGATCGCTTAGTAAACTTTCACAGAAATGACATAGTACTGATTTTTGCTGGCATTTTGACCCCCGAGTACTTCATGAGAAGGAGCATTTTGTCTCCGACCTTATGCATAAGGACAGAACACTTTACCACCCCTGCTCACGAATACTCAGTTTTATCTGACTCGCATGAAGGACGCTTTCCCGAATGGTCTCCCACCTAAGAGCATCGTATTTAGCATCGATGTCTGCAACTTATATGGTAGCATTCCCATCCAAGAAGGTATCGATGCTGTTATGAACCTGGTAGAAACAAACTTGAATAAGATGAACACTTTTAGCATAACGTTAAATGATATCCGCTCTCTACTTACCCATGTTCTGACCAATAATTACGTGAGGTTCAACTCTAAAACCTTCAAACAGACCACCGGGATAGCTATGGGCAACAGGTTAGCTCCCCCAGTAGCTATAGCCTTTATGCATGCTTTTGAAACCAGTTTTCTTTCTAGCCTAGTGGATGTCCCCATGTTCTACGTAAGATACATCGATGGACCCATAGTATTGACCGCCTCAATCATTTCTTCAATTGCATGAACAACCACAACCTTTCATACGTCTCACCATGGGCCATACGGGATCCACAGGCAAACTGACCTTTTTAGAAACCTTGATTACTGTACATCTATCCGGCACATACACTACTTCAAACCTATGACGTCACCGATTGTCCTGCATTATACCTCAGCGCATCCTATGAGCACTAAGAGAGCAATATTAACCGCAGAAATTAAACGCGCCATGCGGGTATTATCAGATAAACACACAACAGAGCGCAGCTTCAGCACTATAACGCAATTCTTCGCACAGAACGGATACCCGGGAGATGCAATAAAACGTGCCATCAAAAACAACAAATACAAAGACAACACCAAAAAGCGTAAATCAACGAAAACCACTAACTAGAACACTACTCAAATTTATATGCGACTTCCTTACATCAACGAAACCATAGTTCGCCGTGTCAATGGTATTCTCCGCGGCTCAAAAGCTCCGATTAAGCCTGTATGGATTAATGATATCTCAATTTTAAAAAAAAATACTAGTCTCCTCGGCCCTCATCAGTCCGCCTTGCCCTTCCGCCAACAAAAAGTGGCATACCTGCGAGAACGGGCTTCAAGGAAAATGCAACATCAAAACGTGATTTACAAAATAACATGTAAGCCATGCGAAGCCGAGCAGCGTAACGAATGCTACGTGGGAGAATGCACCCGGCCTGTTCGTTACAGATTCAACGAAAATCTGAATGACGCTCGCCTGCGCAAGCTAGCGCTACGCCACTGGGCGAACATACCCTACATTCTCATCCGGGCCTTTCAAACGCTGATATTAACAAGTCTTTTAGTATCGCAATTCTTGATAGAGGGAAAGACTGTGCAGAGGTTAAAGTAAAAGAATCCATCCAAATTAGAAACTTGAAGCCCAGTCTCAATACCAGAGTTCGTCACGGGCTGAGCCGGCCCTATGAGCAATGGGCCGGGCCTCAACTTTAAGGAAATCACCGGGCTCTGGACGGGCCTCGGCTGAGAATGTTGAAGCTCAGGTCAGAGCTGAAAAATATTTAAACCAGCAGTTCACTTCCACAGCAACACACTGTTGCTGTGGCTGTGGCTTTTTGTTTGTTTTTGGTTAGCATAGTTGGTTCATTGTTTCACATTTATAGTATACAAGTAAATATGCTAGGATAGTGATTGCAAATTGCGTGAAAATATTAATGTGCTTAATCTGAACGGGCCAGACTGGGCCTGGGCATCAATACTATAAATTTGACCGGGCCTGGTCCGGGCCTGGGCTTGGTGTGCATGGGCCTGGGCCTGGCCGGGCTGGGGTTGGTGGGCCCGTGACAAACACTGCTCAACACTATGCAAAGTTCTTGGCCGTTAACGCGTTAGGCAGGCTGCTCGAAGGCACATGCGTGAAGAATAGTGTTTTTTCCTCGTTAATGGTTATTAATATGCCATTGCATGTCATTAGGATCATTCGTAGTAGAAATGTATACTTGTTTGGAGCCATGATTGATGTACGACTCTGATATGTGATATGTATTGTGATGTTTGCAATATGTGATGTCACAATATGTGTATATGTTGTATATATGATATGTAAGTTAGGAAATACTCACCAACCAGAGAGCGTGCGTTACTTTTGATTAGCTAACTTTTTCAAATGCGAAAATGTTTAATCTTGAAGATGTGGTAAAAACGAAAGCTTGATTCTGCTATTTCGGCCATTGTTTATATATATAAAAATATGGCCATGTTAATATGATCATCCACATATATATTAATTGTATGTGTTTGTTGTGCATGAGCTTCCTAATCATAAACGCAACCCGTTCACCTGTTTTGCTTAATCTCTTCAGATATGAATTATTTGATTTGTCGTAAGAATATTGTGGTAGTTACTTCCATGGATATTGCAATAAAAAGGTGTATTGACCTTTTCATTGCAGCATTCTTTTCCCGGTTGCCATAACTCTCAAATGCACTTTTTCAACAACAAAAAAGACACTTGAGTAACTACACAAATTCGTACTATTGCTTACATCTGCTCGGCAACCGATATTAATGCGCCTTAAAGTGTAATGCAGAGTTGCCTTTGAAATGATCCTCTTAGGCGTTACATGATATCAAATATCACGCTCCCATCAGACATATACCTGTTTAAGTTTCTTATGCAACCGTTGTTGCAGGCTGCAGCTGTTGTTGCAATTTTACGTTCTTTACCTGAACAGAGGCGGTTCCAGGGCACGTTTTTGGGAAGGTTCTGCGGCGACATTTGGCGATAATACTGAAATGCGATCTTCACGTTTTCTTCCTAACTGCCTCAAGTATGAAGAAGTTACATCAGTTTACGGTGATTGCAACAAGTGCAAATTAGTTGATGTTAATGAAATATCATACAAATTGCATGGCAGAGGCGGTTTCAGGGGCTTCTAAAGGAAGTATCCAGGAAGTATTCAATGCATGGCGGGAAGCCAATAGAGCAATATAAGGGGCATTTATAGCTATCAAGATGTAAAGGATAGCTTCTCCTTCCATTATTTGCATAATTTATTACATATATAGTTGCAGGGGCGTGTCAGGCACATGAAAAAGGGGGGGGGGGTGACTGGCATAGTGATGACGATATGCTAGCGATTACGGCGCAATAGACGGTTAGTTTATAATGATATATGCACATATGAGGCCAGGAGAGGGAATTAAGTCGTTTTTTGCAGAGGTGCGCTCAGGAATGGAAGAAAGGGAGTCATATTATTGCAAGGAAACTAAGAAGATGCATGGGCCTACAATGACATAACATACTGCAGTTTTCGGATGAAACATGCTCCACAGGGTATTCTAAGAACGATTATAAGATAATAGGCGAGTCCAGGTAGGGTAAAAAGGGGGTAAGCAATGTGAATTGAAGTTGTAGGTGAAATAGTCACTGTTGACAAGTTAGTATTATACTAGTGGATACTATACCTATAAAAAGGTATTGAGCCTCCCCAGTTTGGATCCTAGATACGCCTATGATGAAGTACAACATGCAAAAAGGAACTATCTACGATCAGTAACTTATTTATAGTGCTGGTAGCAACTTGCCTGCGGTTACTATTTTTTTTCCTATCTGACCTCCCTTTTTCACTGACCTGGTACCGCCTATGGCACAAAAAATATGTTTAATAACTGTTTTGTCTAATGTCACAATAACACACCATTTCATTTATCAAAAAACAACATCAAAAAATGGTTTTATTACGCATTTACTTCACCCCCATATTGAGTGACCTGCACACGCTTCTGATTTTTGAATTTTCAAAAGTCACCGCCACATATTAATTTCCAATTCATTCTCTATCGATCCCCATTGGTTGCGTTAAAATCGGTTGATCAACATGACAGCTGTGTTGGATCACAAATACCTCTAAAATTTGTAGTTTTTGCCCCACTGTTGCCCCCCTATAAAAAAAATAGTTTGTTTTATTATTTTTTAGATATGTACATCGTGGAAAGGGGAATAGCATGCTGTTTGATTTGGTTAAAATCGGACGGGTAGATCTAGCGATCTCCGGGGGACGGAATCCGCCCCCCCCCCTCCCTGTTACAAACAAATAGGGGTAGCCAGGAGCCTGTTACAAATAGGGGTAGCCAGGAGCCTGTTACACATAGGATTAACACTGCCTCGGAGACCCTGGCAGTACCTCGACATAATTCTCCTCATGGTTTGTCCAATTGGATCGGTGGTGGCTGCTCTATCGACTCGGGGAGGCCAAACTCTGATGCCGGGCCGGCAAAGCATGAAATGTTCGATGCTAAAGACTACTTCCTCGGTGACGGGCATTGTCGGAGTCTTGACCGAATACTCTTGTCGCCGAATCTGGCCGAATCTGGCTGTGTGATCCAGGAAACTTCCTGCGACCTGGCATGAGATGATGTGAGCGATGACGCGCCAGTCACTGGCTGGGTTCTTTGCGGGTACAGAGAGACGGCGTCTGCTTCCAAAAGGATGCTACATACTACGAAATATATCTGCTATTTGGCATCGTTGAAGTTCACTAAGCAGTAATGTAATCTTTTTACTGGATACTATGCACTTGAATGTGACGTGCTTTCTCATTTTTTGCTACTTTATTGCCTAAATTTTGTTCTATAAATTTTCCTGAGCATTTCGTTGCCCAGACTAGTTTGCTTAGGCTAACAATTCAATAGTCCACACTCCAAAATGTCTATTGTATTTCGCTGTAGCACAGGCCGTAAACAAGGAAATAAAAAACAAATTCTGTAATGACTGATGTTTTATTACACATCAGTATCAGTATCAGTATCAGTGTTATTACACATCAGTATTACACACATACACCACAGTGCTATTGCCTTTACCATAACCACTCAACTACAAGCGTGCTGTCATCGAACCACGCCGCGAAGCATCTAAGAAGAGCTCAATGTTCCTAAATTGGTATTGCTTTGATTAATATGTTTGTGTGCTACCGATTCCCAGCATGTCTTGGTATTTTTCACTCTCCTTTTGAGTGCCGTTTTTTAGTCCATCAATCACAACACAAGCGCCAACACACAGCACAATCACACATCTAATAAAAGCTTAATGTTGCTAGATTGGTATTGCTTTGATTAATATGTTTGCGTGCTCTCGATTCCCAGCATGCCTTGGTATTTTTCACTCGCCTTTTGAGTGCTGTTATTTAGTCCATCAATCACAACACAAGCGCTGGAGGAGCCACGAAAAGAAGCGCCGTACGGCACAGTCCAACTCCCATACTAAGGGTCTACAAACACACATTACCAACAGTTACGGCACGTATGGGCAGTGTCACGCACGTATTTTTATGACGCTGTTTTGGCCGTCCTCTGGCGGACTTTACCCTATTGCTGGTCCCGACTGTGCCATCAGCGCCAGCACCACACCTTCGGGGGCCAGCACATCACCTCTCGACACCAGCACCACACCTCCAGGCGTCGTCAGTGTGGCTGTGGCCGTCATTACGCCGGAAGCGGGGGAGCCATTAGGAGCCGCAGCGTAGGCCGAGGCAGCAGCCGACGCCGCCGACGGGTCCGATGGAGAGAGAGAGGGTCCGATGGAGAGAGAGAGGGTCCGATGGAGAGAGAGAGAGGGTCCGATGGAGAGAGAGAGAGGGTCCGATGGAGAGAGAGAGAGGGTCCAATGGAGAGAGAGAGGGTCCGATGGAGAGAGAGAGAGAGGGTCCGATGGAGAGAGAGAGGGTCCGATCGAGAGAGAGAGAGGGTCCGATGGAGAGAGAGAGAGAGAGAGGGTCCGATGGAGAGAGAGAGAGAGGGTCCGATGGAGAGAGAGAGAGGGTCCGATGGAGAGAGAGAGAGGGTCCGATGGAGAGAGGGAGAGGGTCCGATGGAGAGAGAGAGAGGGTCCGATGGAGAGAGATAGAGAGGGGCCGATGGAGAGAGAGAGAGAGGGTCCGATGGAGAGAGAGATAGGGTCCGATGGAGAGAGAGAGAGGGTCCGATGGAGAGAGAGAGAGGGTCCGATGGAGAGAGAGAGAGGGTCCGATGGAGAGAGAGAGAGAGGGTCCGATGGAGAGAGAGAGAGAGGGTCCGATGGAGAGAGAGAGAGGGTCCGATGGAGAGAGAGAGAGAGAGAGGGTCCGATGGAGAGAGAGAGAGAGAGGGTCCGATGGAGAGAGAGAGAGAGGGTCCGATGGAGAGAGAGAGGGTCCGATGGAGAGAGAGAGAGGGTCCGATGGAGAGAGAGAGGGTCCGATGGAGAGAGAGAGGGTCCGATGGAGAGAGAGAGAGGGTCCGATGGAGAGAGAGAGAGGGTCCGATGGAGAGAGAGAGAGAGGGTCCGATGGAGAGAGAGAGAGGGTCCGATGGAGAGAGAGAGAGGGTCCGATGGAGAGAGAGAGGGCCCGATGGAGAGAGAGAGGGTCCGATGGAGAGAGAGAGAGGGTCCGATGGAGAGAGAGAGAGGGTCCGATGGAGAGAGAGAGAGGGTCCGATGGAGAGAGAGAGGGTCCGATGGAGAGAGAGAGAGAGAGGGTCCGATGGAGAGAGAGAGACTGGCGATCCTACACCACCTGATCAGACAGTAACGCATGATCCAGATGTGCGTGATAGAGGGCACAATGTAGATGAATGCATCGTGTCCGTTACAGCTCAGACACAACTACCATGACATTGTTACCACCCCTCGCCCCGACCAGAACAGGCAGTAGGAAGTCTAGCTCTTGCCCTTGCACTGTGTCGGAAGTCCGCCGTCACGGAAGACAGAGATATGGAGAGAGGGATACAGGGAGAGAGAGAGAGAGAGAGAGAGAGAGAGAGAGAGAGAGAGAGAGAGAGAGCGAGAGCGAGAGCGAGAGCGAGAGCGAGAGCGAGAGCGAGAGCGAGAGCGAGAGCGAGAGCGAGAGCGAGAGCGAGAGCGAGAGCGAGAGCGAGAGCGAGAGCGAGAGCGAGTGGGGGCAGAGTCGCGAACTTAAACGACCTAGTTTTGGCCCTTAACACGCGCAGTGGAGAGGGGTTTGCCACTAACACACAGTGGAGGGGAGGCATTTTAGTGCCCCCCCCCCCCCCTAAGATCTCCGAAAGTATGAGAGCTAGAACAATAAAACTTACAGGGTAGGTAGGTGCTATGATGATCTAAATTTGTTAAAAAAAAATTGCGTGACCTTCGGTCAATATCTTCAAGGTCAAACGAGGTCACGAAGGTCAAATCTAGCCGAATGTTACAATTTTGGGAATTTGACCTCTTTGCCGTCACAGGTCACCAGCAATGTGTCCAAAGTTGTTTGTGGGGATAAACATTGACATTGTCTAGCGAATGGCGTTTGAATCATCCCGATCCGACTGTTGGCTCCGAAGATATCGCTTTGCCGACCTCGATTCTGGCCGCCATCTTGGAATGACAATCCATATAACTCAAAAATGTACCAACCGATTTTATTTTTGTATATGTCAAACGATCCGCTATAGAGTTGGCGTAAATGTCGCGTAAAAAAACACCACCCTGCGCCGCTTCGTTTGTGAGCTATTCACGAAAAACATGTGGGGGGGGGGGGCACAAAAGTGCCCTCCCCCCTCCACTGCGCGTGTTAAGTTAAAATATAACACAATGTTACGAGCATGTATAGAACAATGTAAATCGTCATTAAGTTGCAGTCTAGGAAACTTGTTCCTGTCATCTTCTTCTAACGACTTCCTCAGAGTATTTTTATGAGTTGTTGCCTAAGTGTTGTGACACCAAGGTGGATTTCCCAAAATCACTGGGGTGCTCAAGGGCGGATGGAAGGAGACATCGTGCCATGTCCCCAAACGACTAAAATGGACCAAAAATTTGCAAATTTTCTGATTATTAAGAAAATCTAAACTTTAATAAAGTTAAGTTTCTTTTAAAACATATTTAATTGCACCAGCAATCGAAATCCGATGAGTTTTGATTTTTTCCAAATCCATGACCAAGGTAACTTCAACACTACTCGGCACGTCAGTTCTCTTAGTTCTTTGAAGTGTTCCCTGTTTCCTGTTGACGGCATCATTACTCTGACCTTACCATAACATTACCTAATGCAATGTGTTCCGTCAGTCAACTGGTTCGGTGTTCGATTGCAGCAATGGTGCAGTAGAGGCTCTGAAAATTCGGAACTGCAGCTACGACACTGCAGGAACAGAAAATCGGCATCAATGTATGTATGGTCCGAAATGTTTACGCTATTTTCATTTTTAATGAAAAAGCATGGTTGTCGAAGTCGCCAAAGGTATACCATGGAATTATGTCAACGGCTATTTATTTAGCGGGTTTAGCTCTTCGTGTTTGTATTCGGTAAATGCGACTGAACGGTGGTGGCACATTCATCTGGGAGTCTTCCCTTGCATAATACAGTTGATATTTCTGGCTTCAGTACCAGTTTGCATGTGTATTCCTTGACTACGTATAAACAGTGAAGAAGTATTACTCTGAATTTCTTTGTATAATGACACAAAGAACTTTGTGCACACAGTTCCTAATTCAGGACCATCTGTATGATGTTGATGGGATTTTGAGGGAGAGGCAACTTCGCATGTTTCTTATTTCCATTTCCGCCTTTTGAGGAAATTGAAAGACTCGAGGAAGTTATTTATTTACATTGCAACATTAATATTTCCACTCACGGCATAAACGACACCATCACACTACTCAGTTGCCATCAAAGGTAGCGCTCGTTTTGCTGCGAGAAGGCCCGAAGCAGGCAACTGTTGCATTTTACAGTATGATGAGCTTTTGACTTTTCTCATCAGCCTTGGGGACTTGCTTTTTTCCAACACCGAAAGTTTAATTATAAAGTTTAATTACAAAAAGTATCACTCGACAAGACAAAGGATGTCGGTTTCCTAGTTTCCTAACCAATCATCGATGGTCCTAATTAAGAAGTACCAATGTCGACAAAGCCTTTCCAATTACCCGTGATTCAAGTGCAGTTGGTGGATCAATAGTGCTGGGCAACTCCTCGGACTCACCTACCTAGCACTTAACAAAGAAACCTGTCTTGCAAACGGACGCTGCGTACGTGGCCGTTGTCGTATACGGGTGTAAATAAACGCCGCATACACAATGCACCATGTTTAAAAATGTAGAATTTGCTCTGCCATGCAGAATTTTGATTTCGTTAATGGCCTGGTGACTGTATGCAAGGTGTGTGGTACCCAATGGCAGCACTGACAGTACTGCGATGACGCCAGTTGTCCCATGTTGAAGAGGTGCGTACGTACGTGCCAGTAACGGCTCGGTTCTTGCCAAAAACGGGCATGGCTTCAAACCCATCTCACGAAGTAAGCGGTCAGTCTGAACGTGAAGTCGCCACAACTCACCCTGCCGTACTCGAATGGGGTGGAATTGGTACTTGCCTAAGAAAAGGAACTAAGACAGAGTTATTGCGGGGGATATGGCATGAGTACATGACACTCAAACGAGCTCAGAATGAGTTGACACCGGCACGGTGTTGTTACGTCACAGTCGCTTTTTCCCACAGAATGGAGACTCGGTAAGCCCATTCAGCCTATTCCCGGTCGACAGTGTGTTTTATCGAACTTCTTTTGCCATTCATTCATCGGCTGCGAATTGGTCCCATCGGACTAAGCGGCTCTGTCCTTACCATACCAGAACAAAATCGTACCAGACTGCTGTCAAATCGTCCCAGACGGTTAAGCAACGTATGCTCAGCTTTGGTTACGTTGGAAAAACGGTCTCAGTTATAGGCAGTTTGTTTTGGCAAATTCTTGCGGGAAATAACCCCATCAACAGCATCATCAAACCAAGCAGCTTTGGGAGTGATTTCACGTTTCAGTAAATGCCGCACAAATGCCAGTTTATTCAAATCAATATCTCCGTTTTCTGCCAATACCGCACAACCCTCGCCGTACTTTTTTCACCTTCGCTCTACGCGGTGTCCTAAAAATCCCCCCTGTTAACTTCCAAACCAAGCAACATAGAGAAACTCAGTAAAAAAAACAACATGTTGCCTGTCATATTTGGAATCTAACAGTATGCAATTTTTAGGTTTCGGGTCAACAGGTGACCTAGCAGGCCAAGTGAATGACCTCGGATCGACCACGTCCAGAAAACCTCAAAATTATAAATTGATACATGTAAATAAAAACGCATGTTCCTAGACCAGTGCTGTCTCCGAAATACAGAGAAGGTAGTTATTTGTTTGTATCTGGTCAAAAAAAAGTCAAAAACAGTTATTAAAAAAATGGCGTCATGAGTTGCTTACACTTACGGAACCATCACTCAGTCAACAATAGAGATATTGCTTTGAAATTTAGTTTGTATATTGTCCATACTCAGTTCTCTCACGTGTATTCCGGTTTTTTAACATCTTTGAAAAATTTGATTTTGTGGTGATTTAAAAAACAAAATAGGGGTCAAAACCCCAAAATTCTGGAAATCCGAGATCGCCATTTTAAAGAAAATGCCCTTTTCTATCTTTACGAAATTGTGTTTACAATTTACCTCAAAATTCTGTTTTCTATGATTTTTCAAACATTTATCGTTTTTCCACCAACATGACGTCATCAAAACATTATTATCTCCAAAACTACTTAACCAATTTCAATTAAATGTTTACAGCATGCGTAAAGTTGTTGTAAACCCAGTGTCTGAAAATGTCAGCAAGATTCACCGCATGTGTAAAAAGTTACGCAAGAAAAACCTCAGGGGAGTCGTTTTAGAACCCCCCCCCCCCCCCCCCCCCCCACGTAGGGCGAGGGTTAACCCGCGACTTACTGGAGGGGCTATTTTTTGCCCCCCTCCCGTGATTTTGCAATAACTCCTAAACTAACACCGGTATCGTCACTAAACTTGCAATACCTCTCTCACATCAATTATACACAGGTTGGCAGAAAGAACAATATAAAGCTATGATAGATCAACCAGGAATGACGTCAGAGTGACGTCATGTTCTTCGGTTTTTGTTGCAAAATAATGGTTTGCGGAAAACGCTGTCAAATGTACGATGTTTAAAGGGAAATAATGACCTTTTGATTTTGTTAGCAACAATTTCTTAGGCTACCGTTATGGTTTTAAAATTATTTTATTTAAATTTAAGAACTAAATAAAATTATTCCCAAATTAAAAGTTGTAAGTTTGGAAAAAATACAAAACAAGTACCTTGTGTACTTCATGAAGGTCATTGACAAATTCGTCCTTCCCTACCATTGTTTACATCGAGTGCGGCATTTTTGGAGGCTCTGTGACGTTTCTGATCAAACTGAGCGCTGCTCGGACACACGCTAGTAGCGCTAGTAGCGCTTTCGTTCTCCATGGCAACCAGGCGTCAGCCAATCAAAAGCCAGAAAGGGAATACGTTCTGACTTTTCATTGGCTCACGCCTAGTTGCCATGGAGAACGAAAGCGCTACTAGCGCTACTAGCGTGCGTTCGAGCAGCGCTCTGATCCGTGAAGCAATCCGTGAAGCATCCGTGATGCATGACTGACTATCAGTATAAGTCATGAATAACAACAACATGCAAACTATACCAACTCGAATAAAATAAGGGCGGAATGAATTGAACCCCAGGCAAGCTAGTATTTTCAAAGCACTCGGCACTGCGCCAGAATAGCAAAAGGTGAGGGAAATGCATATTGGATACAATATTATTACGTCACAAGTTTCTGAAGTGTCAACTACTATGAAATACAGTGATAAAATACCTTTAATAATGATTAACAAGAAAATTCAAACTTAAAAACAATAATTTGAATAAGTCTTTAATTAGCTTTCAACTCAAAATCAGATATATTTTGCAATGCTACACAAGAATGGCACAAGTGACGTCATTAACAAAGCCTGCTACGGGACTTGGGTATACTAATCAGGAACAACTCGCCGCAATGGTTAAGTGCGCCGAGAAGCATGACAATGACTTTGTAAACAAATCGCCGACGCTAAATAGGTCGCCGTCGATGTGCATCGATGAGCTTCCGATTTAATTGCCAGTTTTGTGTTATTGTTTGTTAGTTTTTTTTTATTTTTTTTTATTTTTCATGATATGATAAAGCATAGTGTTATATACAGCCACAGACAAATTATACAATACTCCTAATGTTGAAAACAAATTAATCGATTTTCAAAAATTGAGGGTCGCAACCACTAACTATGCCGCCGTTGATGTGCATCGATGAGCTTCCGACTTTATTGCCACTTTTTCCAATAGCTGTTAGTTTTAGAAGATCGCCGGGCATATAATCACAACAAGCAGAACGCACAATATATTTTCCACTCCATTGCGTAAAAAAACACTACGGGAAAAGCCCGCAGTTTGATGAGGACCAAAAGTACTTGCAAGTACCGGTCGTTAAAAGTGTGGAACGCTTATCAACTTTAACTTGAAATATCTTTCGGTAGGGAAGTTTTCATGCAAAATGTGATGAATTTACAATATATTTTGGTCTCGTCTGGTGATTTCAAGTGCTAACTCCATTTTTGTGGAAAAAGGTAATTATTTCCCTTTAAGATAAACTCAATTATCTTACATCAAATTACTGACAATAGACTGGGCTATCTATCAAACTGTTATCTCGAATTTTTTAGTTTTTTATTCAAAAATTTGAGAAATCCAAATACATTTTTTTTTTAACAAAATTTTCAAGAAAAAATCACAATTATCCAAAAACCGGAATATATGTGATCGAGCCGTGTGCGTTAAATATGTGTACCAAATTCGAAGTCGATTCCTTCAAAAATTACTGAGTTATGACCTATAAATGACCAAAATCGACCACCATTCACAGCATTACTATGCATAAAAAACATTTTTTTCCATTTTTGCTTTTTACTTCTATTTATATGGAACAAACAATGTTCTAAGGTCATTTTTCGCGTTCTAGACGAAAAACAACCCCATAAACATGTGTTACAACGTCTAATGACCGTAATCTGCAGTTTGACCTCGTGACCTCGGATGACCTTGACCTGACCCAAGGTCATAAACAGCTTAGAAAGGTACCTAGAAGTGTCTGACACACGAATCATGCCGATTTATCGACAGCTTATGCGTTTAATATCGCAATTTTGCGCGATAATTCCATCCATCGAGACCTTTTGACACGGTCAAACATTTTGTACTTGACCTGACCTGTGACGTGATTGGTGACCTCCAGGTCAACAATATTATGTTTCCCTCGATAAATTTCCCAGGGATAGGGAATGCCGTTTGAACGTTTACATTCGGTCCAGTAGTTCCGGAGATCCGTGGGGGGGGGGGCAAAAAATAGCCCCCCCCCCCCCCCCCAGTAAGTCGCGTTATGAAATATACCCCAGTAACTCGCGGGTTAAGGTGGCGGCAGGCAACAAGAACATCAGACCAGTTCCCAGCGTTGAAATTACTATAGAATGCATAATTTCTTATGAAATACTAGGGTCAGTTGTTGAATACAGACCGAGACTGACGCACGCTATGTCTGAGCTCGAGTGCACAACCCATTATCGACGCAAAACGACGGCTAATTAATGTCTTGATGGTGATCAGCAATGTCATGGCATCATTTTCCCGTCGTTTTTGACAAAACAGTCTTGTGGCCACCATTGACTACCCTTGTAAAAAAGATGGGACTGCGATTAGCAAAATATACTAATCTGATTGTGCACGGTACGATCATATATACATGACCCCGTAGGTGTTTCAAAATACACTTTTCCTTAATATCGGTCTGTCTGGGTGATATAAGTGGTCAATTGGATATTGTTAGAGCACGAGTAAAATATTTAAGCGATCGGTAGTGATTTACAGGTCCCACAAAGGGCTTAAAGAAGACACTCCAGGGTCTTCTTCAGCCCGGCATTGGCTGGGGTGGTGGGTAAAAATGCCGCCTGGCGAATATTCGCGATATATCAGAAGTGAATGGAGGCGGCGATCTGAAACTTCCAGTAGGTACTTATTTTTACATCAATTTCACACATCTTGAGAAACTTTCAGGTACGAGTCACTTCAGGTCATTGACCTAGGATGATTTGCCTGAAGGCATGTCAACCGAGTTGTCATAAACTGTCCCGTTTTCGTTGTTTTCACTGTAGTTTTGGACTCCAAACCGTACTTAGAGGCAATATATTTGTCCGCCACTAGCATTCTGATTGTTTCTGACCGTTTATGACCTTTGACCTCCACACCCGGGTAAACCCAGCGAAAGGAAGTATGTCAGCCCCGGGCATTTCGATCGCGACACCCGAAATCGCACCCAGAGCGCAGAGGAACCCGGACAGGAACATAGAATCGGACCACCTACTCGTCAACCTGTCCCTCCAGGCTTCCATCCGACCCACCCGCCGGGGCACAGGGAAACCGCTTCCGACGCGCTGACTGTGCGGCCTTCAGACACCCTCGAAGACTGAAGAGTGCATCGACAACTTCAACATGGACTCCAGCATTGAACAACTGAACAGGGACGTCACCACTGCCATCCCCTCCGCGGCTAAGAAGCTCATACCGTGCGGCAACGGCACCGGAAAGCACGACCCCTTCTGGTCAGAGAGGTGCGAGGGGGCGGTTCGAGCCAGGGACCGAGCGGTCGACGCGGTAGCCCGCCCGTACCACAGCGCCGAGGACGTCCGGGCCTACCAGGAGGCAGGGAAGGAAGCCGACGCCGTTATCGCCGAGGAAAAGAAGAAACGCCTCATCGACAAGCCCCAGTCCATGAAACCGGACGCCGACATGTGGCGCCTGATCCACAGGCTGGAAGGGAAACTTCCGAAACCCAAGCCCAACGAACCGATCTCACGACCACAGAGGGGCCGCCTCCCACCAACCCAGCCGGCCACATCAGACCAGGAAAAAGCAGACTTGTTCGATCGATAATATGCTAGGGTGTCGACATTGAAGAACGACAAGGAGCGCGACCGCCCCATAGTAAAGGAAGCCAGAAGAGTAATAAAAAGCTGCCAGTGCGACAGCAACAAACCCAACATCTGCAGCCCCTTCTCCCGAATAGAGCTAAAAAAGGCGATCAACAAGTTGAACCTGGGTACCGCCCCTGGTCCAGACGAAGTCTGCAATGAGATGCTCCGACAACTGGGACCTAAGGCGGAGACAGACGTAATCCACCTCATCAACAGAACGTGGAGAGAGGGCGGACCCATGGGCGTCGCCACCACTACTGACAGTACGGACAGTGTCCAGGGGCGGACCCATGGGCGTCGCCACCACTACGGACAGTACGGACAGTGTCCAGGGGCGGACCCATGGGCGTCGCCACCACTACGGACAGTACGGACAGTGTCCGTGCAAGTTGGCGAACCTCCAAAAACTTGTACGGACTGTCCGTACAAGGTTGTGGAACCATTTGAAGGTGCAGAAATAGAGATATCGATACCTGAAATGTGTATATTCTAATTATCTTCAGATGGACTATTTGTGACGAATCGTGACGAATTACCTCTATTTATGGAACTTATTGCACAACAGACAAATTAATCTTATTGTCCCCTCCCCAACTTGAACGCACAAATGGGCTGTTGGAATGAAATGCTAACGTTTTGCGTCGGGAGTTTGAAATAGGAATATGTGCGAAAATGGCAACAGGCATTGACATTTTGCCCTTGGCATTGCTAAAACGTTTAGCCGTTTAGTGAGCGGTGCTTGATGTGAAAGCGGGTACTGAAAGATTGGGACGATATTGGCGGTAGTTTACGAGATATTGCGAAATACGCGAGGGAGCAAAACAAAATACTCTCGTGTTAGTCACTGGTTCAGTAACACTGAAAGAAAAATGTACTATTGTGTGACCATTATCGAGGAGATACTATTCAACAACTAGCGCTTGTTCTTTCCAGAGATGGTAATATTGTAGTAAAAGTCATGACTGACTATGTTTTTACCAATCTGTGCTATCCATTTACCAGCTTTGATTGAAGATAAATGTGCTTTATTAGTAACAGGATCGTTAATTTTGGCTACCATTTATTTACTATCGCAAAGAAAACTGCAGCTGGTAGTAGTATTGTCGTACAAGCCGAGTCATTGCTTCTAAAGTGGGACAAAGCTGCTACGTTGGTACTATGGTGTTACCCATGTGAACATATCGTTATCCAACGCGCCGTCCGCACCCGCGGCTGCCATACTTTTTGGCAGCCCTTAACGTGTGTGGTGTGGTGTGGTGATGTGGGTGGTGTGAGTCACTGGTGAATAACTTGGTGTGTTAATTAATATTTGTATTTAGCAAATATTATTGTGGTTCATGTGGTTATTGATTTTTGAGAACATAGGTGTGTAGATAACATGATTTCATGTTTGTACCATGTCCTAGCCGGTCGGAGATCGACTGGGTATTGGTTTTATATTGCCATAGGAGGAGAATGTAGTATGGCAGGTGTGGCCAATGCCACACTAATTTCTAAGTTGGTGTGGCCGAGCCACATCAACATTTCATTTTGTGTAATGCAAATGTATTGGAGCATCTTGTCAGGCTATGAAACAATATACAAAATAGCAATAGAATACCCTTTGGCCACACCAACTTTGGAAACGATTCTCCCCTCATGTCTATTGCCTTGGGGAAGCTATGATGGGAGTTCATTTCCCCCACCGTCATGGGTTATCCATGCTGTTTGCAGTGTAAGTGTGATGGTTAATGTGCTATACAACTTCATTTTTTATTTATAATTTGTTTGTGATGCTAAGCTAAGATTATCGCCAAGTGATTTTCAGAAAAAAAATACACTGGACTTTGTAAATAACTTGGTAATTTTCAATCAATTTGGAATTGAAAATTATCTTAAGATGCTTTGTGGAAGATGTTTTGTGGTACAGGTTCTGAGGGGTGGCAGGTCTTGGGGTAATAGGGTAAGATGCTGTAATCCCAGACACGTCCTATCCTCTGACATTTAATGCTATCAGAATGTAAACAATGCATTATTATCATCTGCATTCTGATAGCATGAAAAGTCTGAGATTTGGACGTGTCCGGAGATCAGACTTTTACCCTAGCCACGGACACATCCTATATCGTAAGGCCTTTCATGCTATCAGAATGTAAGCAATGCATCAGTATCATCTGCATTCTGATAGAATGAAAAAACTGTTTTGAACATGCCTGATCATCAGACTTTTACCCTATATTTATGGGATTTTGGAAATGTTTTGTTTTGTTTACGTTGACTTCTGTTAAGTTGGTAGGTACATTAACAAATGTTGGAAATAGTTCAGTAATTTACCTTCCAAGTTTATGTTTTTATTGATGTAACTAATTAGGGGAGGGGTTGATCGCCCCCTGTTAGGTTCTGCAGTTTTTGGTCATAACTTTGACAATTTTCACCAGATTTACAGTTGAAAATAATGCCAACACACATCTTGAAAGGACACTTTCGATGGGCTGCTTGTACCGGTACCTGCACTAATTGCTGCAATAGAAACACACCCAGTACCTTTTTATGAATACATATTAAATACTAAATACTAATAAAGATGCTTTGTGGATCAGACTTTGCATGCTACCAGAATGTAAACAATGTGTCAGTAGGGTAAAAGTCTGACCCTCGGACAAGTCCGAATCTCAGACATTACATGCTATCAGAATGCAGACGATACTGACACATTGTTTACATTCTGATAGCATGAAAAGTATGAGGATAGGATGTGTCTGGTGCAGACTGGTTATTGATTTGACTCTGATTGAATCGATTGAAATCGTTCAGTCAAAATCCCTTGAATTAAAGAAGAACTGATTCAACACCGGATTTGTTTATTCATGAATCATGATTTAATCAAAACCCACATAGAAACAAGGCTGATTGAATCAAAAGGACTGTGCAATGCTATTTCAATGGTGAATAAAACGTGATTTGACCACACAAAAAAAATTGAATCGGAAAGAATCATTTCTCAAAATGGTTATCCATGAATCAAACAGTGACTGAATCATTAATATTCCAAAATGAATTGTGATTGAATCCTTCCAAAAAAAGGTGAATCAATAACCAGTCAGGTCCGGTGTTCCAGCATCTTACCCTATCGTCTGCATTCTGATAACAAGGAAGTCAGATTTGGATGCTGACTAATATGGTTGGGTTCCCAAGCACACATGGAGAGGATTGTGGATGAGTTGGCTTTGGGGATAGCACCTATTCAACAGAAAGGACCCTGGACACAAAAAAAAACACGCCAGTTGGTATAAATAGTTATACAAGTTGTATTAATTGAGGAGAGAAACTGACTGGAGATGTGTGTCAGCTATTACAAATTCAACAGAATAATGACAAGTTTATTGACACATGGTTCAGTGAGGGGCACCATTTTTCACAGACAAATGCAGTCATTTTCATGTTCAGGGCCAAGTGAGATTATATCAGCCTACATTATCATACAGAGCATACTGCATACAGCGCCTCAGTGCCTTATATCCCAGACTAGCATGCGATTAAAGGCAGTTACATCATGTGCGCATTCAGTGCTAGCAGGTAATGAGTTCCACACAGATGACACCTTTGTGAAGAAGAATGCTTCCTAACATCAGCCCTTAGGCCTCAGACGCCCTAAGGGGACTCAGGCGCCCTGATGGGTCCGCTCTTTCGGCCTAAGGGCCCTCTGTCGGTCTTGGGGGCCCTCTGTCGGCATGTGGGGGTCTCTGTCGACTTGAAGGGTGGTCTCGATATGTTGGCCCCCTCATGGACCTTTAGGGCCATGGCCCTGGATGCCCCTCCCCAGGGTCCTAGGATTGCTTTGGACCTTGGGTGCGGAGTGGATAATTGTTACTAAAAATAAGCATAAAGAGTGGAAAATTCAATCGAAAAACATATGTATTCGGCTTTATCAATGCCCAATTACCCGCGCACCAGAATGTATTATTACATTTTCGAATTCTTACCTGTCTCCCATCACAGGCTGTCACTATCATCTCATCCATAGATCAGTATCAGAGTTCAAATTAACCCGCGCCCCGCTGGGGTCTCCAGCCGAACGCGCCCCGCTGGGGGTGGGGGGGGGGGGGCAGATATTGCCTCCCCCCCCCCCCCCTCCCCTCTGGTTATCTTCCGAACCAGCAACCGCAGGGAGACGCGCAAGGCGACAATCGAAAAATCTCAATGAGACGCATCGAAAGCAAAAGTTAAATTTTCCTAATAAGGTCACATGTCAGGTCACGGTCAGGTCAATGGAAAACGGTATGATATTTTAGTTACTGAGCCATACTTTCCATCCAAAGCGTTAGATTGGGACTATTATCGCACATCTCCCGCAATAAGCAAAAGTGAAATTGTAAGCGAAGGTCAAAGTCAAGGTCAGGTCACAAAAGGTCACTGTAGGCAAGCGGTCTACGAAAGTAATGCGACACATGTAGCGGTTGTTGCACACGTATAATTCGATAGTAGCAGCCATTTTCACAACCTGACACCATAAAAGGTCAAGGTCAGGTCATATAAGGTCAAATTATGAAATTCATTAATCGAAATAAACAAGGCATGTTTATAGACCCATTTTGTCTCAAGAACACAGCGGGGGCATTTATTTGTCTATATCTGGTCAACAAAAGCCCCAAAAAGTGATTAATTAAATGACGTCAACTTAGGGAGCCATCACTCAGTCAAAAATAAATATATTGCTTTGAAATTTGGTTTGGGTATTGTTCATACTTAGCTCTCTCACAGATATTCCGTTTCTTTTGTTTAATATCTTGAGAAAAAAAAGTTTCTTGAAAACTTTTTTGGAAAAAAAATATGTTTTATTTTTATTTGGGGGGTCAAAAACTCAAACTAACCGATATCTGGCTGGTAGAAACAAGAATGGCGCTTTTGTTATCAACATTAATAATGAAGAACAGAAGAATAGCGAAACAAGAATGTGTTATGGTTCTCTACATTTATCTCATTTTGTCCAGCTTTGGGCCGAAATGGCCCTGATCGCGGAGAAAGACAACGTGAAGGAGGCGTACACCGCAGTGTTCAACCAGTGGCTGCACAGGACCATGAACAAAACCTGGTGTCGCAGAGGTTTGTGCACAATTTATATCTAGCCTCATTCATATGTGTCAGGTCAGTATTTGGTATTGGTCAGTATTTGGTATTGAACATTGGCACAGCCTTGGAACAACCGCCGTCAATTTCTGTGTTTCTGTTAAAGGGAATGTTTCAAATTTGTATTGGGTTTGAACTGAGATAGATATTATCTTTGGCCGTTATTGAAAATATAAACGAAAAACATTTTCCCCAAAACTTACTTTTTTAAGCAGTTTAATTTTGAATTTGCAAAAGTGGGTCTATGGAAGTTCAGCCGCTGATTGGCTGACAGTCACTTCAAGATTGTTGGTCCGCGGAGAAAAACTAATTGTATTTGTCGAACCTTGACTGCATTACCTACTGCGAGTATGATAACAAAAGACTTATTTGTATTCAAGTCGCCAAAATTGTCTAAAAAGATTGTGCTATACCCTTTATAGCGTAAAGGTAGCTCAAGCTCTTTGAGAGCTTCTCTAGAGCTCTTTGTAGCTCAATAATGACGCAATTGTCCCAAATTAAATAAAAGTGTTTGTAAAGTTAAGTGACTTCGAGAAACAAATATCACCAGCGTGTTCAGCAGTATTTATTTCATATTTTGTACTACAACCAGCGTATATTTGATAACTTCAGAAATGTGAAACATTCTCTTACTCTCGCCCGGGTGTGTGTGTGTGTGGGGGGGGGGGGGGGTGCCACCCCATGGTTTTTCATAAATAGCTGTGTAGTTATCGACCGATTTCGATGAAACTTTCGATTCCCTACTTTTAAACAATTTGACACATACTCTGATATTTTAAAAATCCACCTCCCGTGACCTATAACCTCTGTGACCCGTGACCTCTACCTACCCGTGACCTATAACCTGTTAGCAACTGGCGTCCCGTAGTATCGATGCTAGTAACTTGTGCACTGTGCAGTTTCCGAGTGTTTGCTCTTCAGGAGCACATGCAAAGATGTCACAAGTCACAACGTGACATTTATGGTTTCCACCGAGATCGTGACATCGGTTGACCTTTTCAGAGGTCAACTGAGGTCAATGACCTCCGATGACCTAAGCTGACTTTTTGGCTTCTGGCAGTTCCTAGGGCACTTTGTAGCGCTGATTTCAAATTTGTCATCCATTTTGCGTTAGTATGTGTTCCACTTGGTATGCATGGTCACGGGGTCGTCACAGGTCAATCGAGGTCAATGACCTCAGATGACCTGACATGACCTTTTTTGAATTTTGAAGTTTCTAGGATAGTTTGTGATGCTGATTTCAAATTTGGCACACATTAAGCATTATCAGATGTTTGTTCACGATTTTAGCCCAATTGGTGTTCAATGTTTACACATTAACGATATGATGACTTACGGGTCATTAACTTGACCTCAGACCTCTACCTCTACGTTCGAGCCAGGCCAAGTCCGTTGATTCACCATTTTGCAAGTGGTTAAGAGATACAAATGTTGCATGCTTGCTATCACAATGCGAAGTATTTTTAATTGCCAAATCTGATACAAGCTTAGCTGCACTGGCTCTGTCCGCCGTTTTCCCGTTCCTCACTGCCCGTCCCCGCCCCGTCGCCCCATCCCCTGACCGGTCCCTCCCGTCCCCTGACCGGTCCCCGTCCAGTCTCCTACCCGGTCCCCGTTGCCGTTACGTCTTGCACTTTGAGGGTAACGGCTTCATATAACGCTGCTGACATCAATTTCTGACTTTCAGAGGATGCAGCCGAAACGTTGCTTCGGTTGCTTGAGCAGGAGGACGTGGTGCAAGAAGAAGTAGGTAACGTCAGCAACAACAAAAACAAAACAAAAACAAGGGTCAACAAAAGCCTATGGTCAACGTCTTCCATCACGTAGTTCCGGCGCCGGGCGGGTTTTGGGACGTCATAATTGAGAGCGCGGACGTGGCTCGGTCCGAAACGCTTGATGAGGCGCTTCTGCTGATGGGTATCTGCACTTACGTGTTTAACCATAAGCCACGGGCGCAGACAAAGACTGTGGTATGGTTCCTGCACACCGAAATATTTGGGATAAAGGATGAGGAGGCGAAGCCGAAGGCCTCTGCGCTGCGCACGCAAGCAACGTGCCGTCCGGCTGCTTAGTCCTGTGCCAGACCGATCCGCTTATTCCGCAGATATTGTTGCATTAATAAACATATTGGAGAGTTAGTAAGGTGTTTTGTAGGGGCGTGGTATCGGTTTAGCGGCTTTGGTAGAGCACTGGTCACAGGCTGGTCACAGGCTGGTCACAGGCTGGTCACAGGCTGGTCACAGGCTGGTCACAGGCTGGTCACAGGTTGGTCACAGGTTGGTCACAGGCTGGTCACAGGTTGGCCATACGATGGTCAACTATGGTACTGGCATGGTAACATTTCCAAACCCATGGTATGAAGATAGTAACAGGCTGGTCATACGATGGTCAACCATGGTACTAGCATGGTAACATTTCCAAGCCCTTGGTATGAAGATAGTAACAGGTTGGTCATACGATGGTCAACCATGTGACCAGTGCTCTACCAAAGCCGCTAAACCGATACCACGCCCCTACAAAACGCCTTACTAACTCTCCAATATGTTTATTAATGCAACAATATCTGCGGAATAAGCGGATCGGTCTGACACAGGACTAACCAGCCGGACGGCACGTTGCTTGCGTGCGCAGCGCAGAGGCCTTCGGCTTCGCCTCCTCATCCTTTATCCCAAATATTTCGGTGTGCAAGAACCATACCACAGTCTTTGTCTGCGCCCGTGGCTTATGGTTAAACACGTAAGTGCAGATACCCATCAGCAGAAGCGCCTCATCAAGCGTTTCGGACCGAGCCACGTCCGCGCTCTCAATTATGACGTCCCAAAACCCGCCCGGTGCCGGAACTACGTGATGGAAGACGTTGACCATAGGCTTTTGTTGACCCTTGTTTTTGTTTTGTTTTTGTTGTTGCTGACGTTACCTACTTCTTCTTGCACCACGTCCTCCTGCTCAAGCAACCGAAGTAACGTTTCGGCTGCATCCTCTGAAAGTCAGAAATTGATGTCAGCAGCGTTATATGAAGCCGTTACCCTCAAAGTGCAAGACGTAACGGCAACGGGGACCGGGTAGGAGACTGGACGGGGGCCGGTCAGGGGACGGGAGGGACCGGTCAGGGGATGGGGCGACGGGGCGGGGACGGGCAGTGAGGAACGGGAAAACGGCGGACAGAGCCAGTGCAGCTAAGCTTGTATCAGATTTGGCAATTAAAAATACTTCGCATTGTGATAGCAAGCATGCAACATTTGTATCTCTTAACCACTTGCAAAATGGTGAATCAACGGACTTGGCCTGGCTCGAACGTAGAGGTAGAGGTCTGAGGTCAAGTTAATGACCCGTAAGTCATCATATCGTTAATGTGTAAACATTGAACACCAATTGGGCTAAAATCGTGAACAAACATCTGATAATGCTTAATGTGTGCCAAATTTGAAATCAGCATCACAAACTATCCTAGAAACTTCAAAATTCAAAAAAGGTCATGTCAGGTCATCTGAGGTCATTGACCTCGATTGACCTGTGACGACCCCGTGACCATGCATACCAAGTGGAACATATACTAACGCAAAATGGATGACAAATTTGAAATCAGCGCTACAAAGTGCCCTAGAAACTGCCAGAAGCCAGAAAGTCAGCTTAGGTCATCGGAGGTCATTGACCTCAGTTGACCTCTGAAAAGGTCAACCGATGTCACGATCTCGGTGGAAACCATAAATGTCACGTTGTGACTTGTGGCATCTTTGCATGTGCTCCTGAAGAGCAAACACTCGGAAACTGCACAGTGCACAAGTTACTAGCATCGATACTACGGGACGCCAGTTGCTAACAGGTTATAGGTCACGGGTAGGTAGAGGTCACGGGTCACAGAGGTTATAGGTCACGGGAGGTGGATTTTAAAAATATCAGAGTATGTGTCAAATTGTTTAAAAGTAGGGAATCGAAAGTTTCATCGAAATCGGTCGATAACTACACTAGCTATTTATGAAAAACCATGGGGTGCCCCCCCCCCCCCCCCCCCCACACACACACACACACACACCCGGGCGAGAGTAAGAGAATGTTTCAAATTTCTGAAGTTATCAAATATACGCTGGTTGTAGTACAAAATATGAAATAAATACTGCTGAACACGCTGGTGATATTTGTTTCTCGAAGTCACTTAACTTTACAAACACTTTTATTTAATTTGGGACAATTGCGTCATTATTGAGCTACAAAGAGCTCTAGAGAAGCTCTCAAAGAGCTTGAGCTACCTTTACGCTATAAAGGGTATAGCACAATCTTTTTAGACAATTCTGGCGACTTGAATACAAATAAGTCTTTTGTTATCATACTCGCAGTAGGTAATGCAGTCAAGGTTCGACAAATACAATTAGTTTTTCTCCGCGGACCAACAATCTTGAAGTGACTGTCAGCCAATCAGCGGCTGAACTTCCATAGACCCACTTTTGCAAATTCAAAATTAAACTGCTTAAAAAGTAAGTTTTGGGGAAAATGTTTTTCGTTTATATTTTCAATAACGGCCAAAGATAATATCTATCTCAGTTCAAACCCAATACAAATTTGAAACATTCCCTTTAACAGAAACACAGAAAATGACGGCGGTTGTTCCAAGGTTGTGCCAATGTTCAATACCAAATACTGACCAATACCAAATACTGACCTGACACATATGAATGAGGCTAGATATAAATTGTGCACAAACCTCTGCGACACCAGGTTTTGTTCATGGTCCTGTGCAGCCACTGGTTGAACACTGCGGTGTACGCCTCCTTCACGTTGTCTTTCTCCGCGATCAGGGCCATTTCGGCCCAAAGCTGGACAAAATGAGATAAATGTAGAGAACCATAACACATTCTTGTTTCGCTATTCTTCTGTTCTTCATTATTAATGTTGATAACAAAAGCGCCATTCTTGTTTCTACCAGCCAGATATCGGTTAGTTTGAGTTTTTGACCCCCCAAATAAAAATAAAACATTTTTTTTTTTCCAAAAAAGTTTTCAAGAAACTTTTTTTCTCAAGATATTAAACAAAAGAAACGGAATATCTGTGAGAGAGCTAAGTATGAACAATACCCAAACCAAATTTCAAAGCAATATATTTATTTTTGACTGAGTGATGGCTCCCTAAGTTGACGTCATTTAATTAATCACTTCTTGGGGCTTTTGTTGACCAGATATAGACAAATAAATGCCCCCGCTGTGTTCTTGAGACAAAATGGGTCTATAAACATGCCTTGTTTATTTCGATTAATGAATTTCATAATTTGACCTTATATGACCTGACCTTGACCTTTTATGGTGTCAGGTTGTGAAAATGGCTGCTACTATCGAATTATACGTGTGAAACAACCGCTACATGTGTCGCATTACTTTCGTAGACCGCTTGCCTACAGTGACCTTTTGTGACCTGACCTTGACTTTGACCTTCGCTTACAATTTCACTTTTGCTTATTGCGGGAGATGTGCGATAATAGTCCCAATCTAACGCTTTGGATGGAAAGTATGGCTCAGTAACTAAAATATCATACCGTTTTCCATTGACCTGACCGTGACCTGACATGTGACCTTATTAGGAAAATTTTACTTTTGCTTTCGATGCGTCTCATTGAGATCTTTCGATTGTCGCCTTGCGCGTCTCCCTGCGGTTGCTGGTTCGGAAGATAACCAGAGGGGGGAGGCAATATCTGCCCCCCCCCCCCCCCCAGCGGGGCGCGTTCGGCTGGAGACCCCAGCGGGGCGCGGGTTAATTTGAACTCTGATACTGATCTATGGATGAGATGATAGTGACAGCCTGTGATGGGAGACAGGTAAGAATTCGAAAATGTAATAATACATTCTGGTGCGCGGGTAATTGGGCATTGATAAAGCCGAATACATATGTTTTTCGATTGAATTTTCCACTCTTTATGCTTATTTTTAGTAACAATTATCCACTCCGCACCCAAGGTCCAAAGCAATCCTAGGACCCTGGGGAGGGGCATCCAGGGCCATGGCCCCAAAGGTCCATGAGGGGGCCAACATATCGAGACCACCCTTCAAGTCGACAGAGACCCCCACATGCCGACAGAGGGCCCCCAAGACCGACAGAGGGCCCTTAGGCCGAAAGAGCGGACCCATCAGGGCGCCTGAGTCCCCTTAGGGCGTCTGAGGCCTAAGGGCTGATGTTAGGAAGCATTCTTCTTCACAAAGGTGTAATCTGTGTGAAACTCATTACCTGCTAGCACTGAATGCGCACATGATGTAACTGCCTTTACTCGCATGCTAGTCTGGGATATAATGCACTGATGCGCTGTATGCAGTATGCTCTGTACGATAATGTAGGCTGATATAATCTCACTTGGCCCTGAACATGAAAATGACTGCATATGTCTGTGAAAAATGGTGCCCCTCACTGAACCATGTGTCAATAAACTTGTCATTATTCTGTTGAATTTGTAATAGCTGACACACATCTCCAGTCAGTTTCTCTCCTCAATTAATACAACTTGTATAACTATTTATACCAACTGGCGTGTTTTTTTTTTGTGTCCAGGGTCCTTTCTGTTGAATAGGTGCTATCCCCAAAGCCAACTCATCCACAATCCTCTCCATGTGTGCTTGGGAACCCAACCATATTAGTCAGCATCCAAATCTGACTTCCTTGTTATCAGAATGCAGACGATAGGGTAAGATGCTGGAACACCGGACCTGACTGGTTATTGATTCACCTTTTTTTGGAAGGATTCAATCACAATTCATTTTGGAATATTAATGATTATAATGGAATATTAATGGAATATTAATGGAATATTAATGGAATATTAATGGAATATTAATGAATATTAATGATACACTGTTTGATTCATGGATAACCATTTTGAGAAATGATTCTTTCCGATTCAATTTTTTTTTTGGGGTCAAATCACGTTTTATTCACCATTGAAATAGCATTGCACAGTCCTTTTGATTCAATCAGCCTTGTTTCTATGTGGGTTTTGATTAAATCATGATTCATGAATAAACAAATCCGGTGTTGAATCAGTTCTTCTTTAATTCAAGGGATTTTGACTGAACGATTTCAATCGATTCAATCAGAGTCAAATCAATAACCAGTCTGCACCAGACACATCCTATCCTCATACTTTTCATGCTATCAGAATGTAAACAATGTGTCAGTATCGTCTGCATTCTGATAGCATGTAATGTCTGAGATTCAGACTTGTCCGAGGGTCAGACTTTTACCCTACTGACACATTGTTTACATTCTGGTAGCATGCAAAGTCTGATCCACAAAGCATCTTTATTAGTATTTAGTATTTAATATGTATTCATAAAAAGGTACGGGGTGTGTTTCTATTGCAGCAATTAGTGCAGGTACCGGTACAAGCAGCCCATCGAAAGTGTCCTTGCAAGATGTGTGTTGGCATTATTTTCAACTGTAAATCTGGTGAAAATTGTCAAAGTTATGACCAAAAACTGCAGAACCTAACAGGGGGCGATCAACCCCTCCCCTAATTAGTTACATCAATAAAAACATAAACTTGGAAGGTAAATTACTGAACTATTTCCAACATTTGTTAATGTACCTACCAACTTAACAGAAGTCAACGTAAACAAAACAAAACATTTCCAAAATCCCATAAATATAGGGTAAAAGTCTGATGATCAGGCATGTTCAAAACAGTTTTTTCATTCTATCAGAATGCAGATGATACTGATGCATTGCTTACATTCTGATAGCATGAAAGGCCTTACGATATAGGATGTGTCCGTGGTTAGGGTAAAAGTCTGATCTCCGGACACGTCCAAATCTCAGACTTTTCATGCTATCAGAATGCAGATGATAATAATGCATTGTTTACATTCTGATAGCATTAAATGTCCGAGGATAGGACGTGTCTGGGATTACAGCATCTTACCCTATTACCCCAAGACCTGCCACCCCTCAGAACCAGTACCACAAAACATCTTCCACAAAGCATCTTAAGATAATTTTCAATTCCAAATTGGTTGAAAATTACCAAGTTATTTACAAAGTCCAGTGTATTTTTTTCGGAAAATCACTTGGCGATAATCTTAGCTTAGCATCACAAACAAATTATAAATAAAAAATGAAGTTGTATAGCACATTAACCATCACACTTACACTGCAAACAGCATGGATAACCCATGACGGTGGGGGAAATGAACTCCCATCATAGCTTCCCCAAGGCAATAGACATGAGGGGAGAATCGTTTCCAAAGTTGGTGTGGCCAAAGGGTATTCTATTGCTATTTTGTATATTGTTTCATAGCCTGACAAGATGCTCCAATACATTTGCATTACACAAAATGAAATGTTGATGTGGCTCGGCCACACCAACTTAGAAATTAGTGTGGCATTGGCCACACCTGCCATACTACATTCTCCTCCTATGGCAATATAAAACCAATACCCAGTCGATCTCCGACCGGCTAGGACATGGTACAAACATGAAATCATGTTATCTACACACCTATGTTCTCAAAAATCAATAACCACATGAACCACAATAATATTTGCTAAATACAAATATTAATTAACACACCAAGTTATTCACCAGTGACTCACACCACTCACATCACCACACCACACCACACACGTTAAGGGCTGCCAAAAAGTATGGCAGCCGCGGGTGCGGACGGCGCGTTGGATAACGATATGTTCACATGGGTAACACCATAGTACCAACGTAGCAGCTTTGTCCCACTTAAGTAGAAATGACTCGGCTTGTACGACAATACTACTACCAGCTGCAGTTTTCTTTGCGATAGTAAATAAATGGTAGCCAAAATTAACGATCCTGTTACTAATAAAGCACATTTATCTTCAATCAAAGCTGGTAAATGGATAGCACAGATTGGTAAAAACATAGTCAGTCATGACTTTTACTACAATATTACCATCTCTGGAAAGAACAAGCGCTAGTTGCTGAATAGTATCTCCTCGATAATGGTCACACAATAGTACATTTTTCTTTCAGTGTTACTGAACCAGTGACTAACACGAGAGTATTTTGTTTTGCTCCCTCGCGTATTTCGCAATATCTCGTAAACTACCGCCAATATCGTCCCAATCTTTCAGTACCCGCTTTCACATCAAGCACCGCTCACTAAACGGCTAAACGTTTTAGCAATGCCAAGGGCAAAATGTCAATGCCTGTTGCCATTTTCGCACATATTCCTATTTCGAACTCCAGACGCAAAACGTTAGCATTTCATTCCAACAGCCCATTTGTGCGTTCAAGTTGGGGAGGGGACAATAAGATTAATTTGTCTGTTGTGCAATAAGTTCCATAAATAGAGGTAATTCGTCACGATTCGTCACAAATAGTCCATCGGAAGATAATTAGAATATACACATTTCAGGTATCGATATCTCTATTTCTGCACCTTCAAATGGTTCCACAACCTTGTACGGACAGTCCATACAAGTTTTTGGAGGTTCGCCAACTTGCACGGACACTGTCCGTACTGTCCGTAGTGGTGGCGACGCCCATGGGTCCGCCCCTGGACACTGTCCGTACTGTCCGTAGTGGTGGCGACGCCCATGGGTCCGCCCCTGGACACTGTCCGTACTGTCCGTAGTGGTGGCGACGCCCATGGGTCCGCCCTCTCTCCACGTTCTGTTGATGAGGTGGATTACGTCTGTCTCCGCCTTAGGTCCCAGTTGTCGGAGCATCTCATTGCAGACTTCGTCTGGACCAGGGGCGGTACCCAGGTTCAACTTGTTGATCGCCTTTTTTAGCTCTATTCGGGAGAAGGGGCTGCAGATGTTGGGTTTGTTGCTGTCGCACTGGCAGCTTTTTATTACTCTTCTGGCTTCCTTTACTATGGGACGGTCGCGCTCCTTGTCGTTCTTCAATGTCGACACCCTAGCATATTATCGATCGAACAAGTCTGCTTTTTCCTGGTCTGATGTGGCCGGCTGGGTTGGTGGGAGGCTCTGTGGTCGTGAGATCGGTTCGTTGGGCTTGGGTTTCGGAAGTTTCCCTTCCAGCCTGTGGATCAGGCGCCACATGTCGGCGTCCGGTTTCATGGACTGGGGCTTGTCGATGAGGCGTTTCTTCTTTTCCTCGGCGATAACGGCGTCGGCTTCCTTCCCTGCCTCCTGGTAGGCCCGGACGTCCTCGGCGCTGTGGTACGGGCGGGCTACCGCGTCGACCGCTCGGTCCCTGGCTCGAACCGCCCCCTCGCACCTCTCTGACCAGAAGGGGTCGTGCTTTCCGGTGCCGTTGCCGTACGGTATGTGCTTCTTAGCCGCGGAGGGGATGGCAGTGGTGACGTCCCTGTTCAGTTGTTCAATGCTGGAGTCCATGTTGAAGTTGTCGATGCACTCTTCAGTCTTCGAGGGTGTCTGAAGGCCGCACAGTCAGCGCGTCGGAAGCGGTTTCCCTGTGCCCCGGCGGGTGGGTCGGATGGAAGCCTGGAGGGACAGGTTGACGAGTAGGTGGTCCGATTCTATGTTCCTGTCCGGGTTCCTCTGCGCTCTGGGTGCGATTTCGGGTGTCGCGATCGAAATGCCCGGGGCTGACATACTTCCCTTCGCTGGGTTTACCCGGGTGTGGAGGTCAAAGGTCATAAACGGTCAGAAACAATCAGAATGCTAGTGGCGGACAAATATATTGCCTCTAAGTACGGTTTGGAGTCCAAAACTACAGTGAAAACAACGAAAACGGGACAGTTTATGACAACTCGGTTGACATGCCTTCAGGCAAATCATCCTAGGTCAATGACCTGAAGTGACTCGTACCTGAAAGTTTCTCAAGATGTGTGAAATTGATGTAAAAATAAGTACCTACTGGAAGTTTCAGATCGCCGCCTCCATTCACTTCTGATATATCGCGAATATTCGCCAGGCGGCATTTTTACCCACCACCCCAGCCAATGCCGGGCTGAAGAAGACCCTGGAGTGTCTTCTTTAAGCTCTTTGTGGGACCTGTAAATCACTACCGATCGCTTACATATTTTACTCGTGCTCTAACAATATCCAATTGACCACTTATATCACCCAGACAGACCGATATTAAGGAAAAGTGTATTTTGAAACACCTACGGGGTCATGTATATATGATCGTACCGTGCACAATCAGATTAGTATATTTTGCTAATCGCAGTCCCATCTTTTTTACAAGGGTAGTCAATGGTGGCCACAAGACTGTTTTGTCAAAAACGACGGGAAAATGATGCCATGACATTGCTGATCACCATCAAGACATTAATTAGCCGTCGTTTTGCGTCGATAATGGGTTGTGCACTCGAGCTCAGACATAGCGTGCGTCAGTCTCGGTCTGTATTCAACAACTGACCCTAGTATTTCATAAGAAATTATGCATTCTATAGTAATTTCAACGCTGGGAACTGGTCTGATGTTCTTGTTGCCTGCCGCCACCTTAACCTGCGAGTTACTGGGGTATATTTCATAACGCAACTTACTGGGGGGGGGGGGGGGGCTATTTTTTGCCCCCCACCCCACGGATCTCCGGAACTACTGGACCGAATGTAAACGTTCAAACGGCATTCGCTATCCCTGGGAAATTTATCGAGGGAAACATAATATTGTTGACCTGGAGGTCACCGATCACGTCACAGGTCAGGTCAAGTACAAAATGTTTGACCGTGTCAAAAGGTCTCGATGGATGGAATTATCGCGCAAAATTGCGATATTAAACGCATAAGCTGTCGATAAATCGGCATGATTCGTGTGTCAGACACTTCTAGGTACCTTTCTAAGCTGTTTATGACCTTGGGTCAGGTCAAGGTCATCCGAGGTCACGAGGTCAAACTGCAGATTACGGTCATTAGACGTTGTAACACATGTTTATGGGTTTGTTTTTCGTCTAGAACGCGAAAAATGACCTTAGAACATTGTTTGTTCCATATAAATAGAAGTAAAAAGCAAAAATGGAAAAATGTTTTTTTATGCATAGTAATGCTGTGAATGGTGGTCGATTTTTGTCATTTATAGGTCATAACTCAGTAATTTTTGAAGGAATCGACTTCGAATTTGGTACACATATTCACCGAACACGGCTCGATCACATATATTCCGGTTTTTGGATAATTGTGATTTTTTCTTGAAAATTTTGTTTAAAAAAAATGTATTTGGATTTCTCAAATTTTTGAATAAAAAACTAAAAAATCCGAGATAACAGTTTGATAGATAGCCCAGTCTATTGTCAGTAATTTGATGTAAGATACTTGAGTTTATCTTAAAGGGAAATAATTACCTTTTTCCACAAATATGGAGTTAGCACTTGAAATCACCAGACGAGACCAAAATATATTATAAATTCATCACATTTTGCATGAAAACTTCCCTACCAAAAGATATTTCAAGTTAAAATTGGTAAGCGTTCCACACTTTTAACGACCGGTACTTGCAAGTACTTTTGGTCCTCATCAAACTGCGGGCTTTTCCCGTAGTGTTTTTTTTACGCAATGGAGTGGAAAATATATTGTGCGTTCTGCTTGTTGTGATTATATGCCCGGCGATCTTCTAAAACTAACAGCTATTGGAAAAAGTGGCAATAAAGTCGGAAGCTCATCGATGCACATCAACGGCGGCATAGTTAGTGGTTGCGACCCTCAATTTTTGAAAATCGATTAATTTGTTTTGCAACATTAGGAGTATTGTATAATTTGTCTGTGGCTGTATATAACACCATGCTTTATCATATCATGAAAAATAAAATAAAATTAAAAAAAACTAACAAACAATAACACAAAACTGGCAATTAAATCGGAAGCTCATCGATGCACATCGACGGCGACCTATTTAGCATCGGCGATTTGTTTACAAAGTCATTGTCATGCTTCTCGGCGCACTTAACCATTGCGGCGAGTTGTTCCTGATTAGTATACCCAAGTCCCGTAGCAGGCTTTGTTAATGACGTCACTTGTGCCATTCTTGTGTAGCATTGCAAAATATATCTGATTTTGAGTTGAAAGCTAATTAAAGACTTATTCAAATTATTGTTTTTAAGTTTGAATTTTCTTGTTAATCATTATTAAAAGTATTTTATCACTGTATTTCATAGCAGTTGACACTTCAGAAACTTGTGACGTAATAATATTGTATCCAATATGCATTTCCCTCACCGTTTGCTATTCTGGCGCAGTGCCGAGTGCTTTGAAAATACTAGCTTACCTGGGGTTCAATTCATTCCGCCCTTATTTTATTCGAGTTGGTATAGTTTGCATGTTGTTGTTATTCATGACTTATACTGATAGTCAGTCATGCATCACGGATGCTTCACGGATTGCTTCACGGATCAGAGCGCTGCTCGAACGCACGCTAGTAGCGCTAGTAGCGCTTTCGTTCTCCATGGCAACTAGGTGTGAGCCAATGAAAAGTCAGAACGTATTCCCTTTCTGGCTTTTGATTGGCTGACGCCTGGTTGCCATGGAGAACGAAAGCGCTACTAGCGCTACTAGCGTGTGTCCGAGCAGCGCTCAGTTTGATCAGAAACGTCACAGAGCCTCCAAAAATGCCGCACTCGATGTAAACAATGGTAGGGAAGGACGAATTTGTCAATGACCTTCATGAAGTACACAAGGTACTTGTTTTGTATTTTTTCCAAACTTACAACTTTTAATTTGGGAATAATTTTATTTAGTTCTTAAATTTAAATAAAATAATTTTAAAACCATAACGGTAGCCTAAGAAATTGTTGCTAACAAAATCAAAAGGTCATTATTTCCCTTTAAACATCGTACATTTGACAGCGTTTTCCGCAAACCATTATTTTGCAACAAAAACCGAAGAACATGACGTCACTCTGACGTCATTCCCGGTTGATCTATCATAGCCTCATATTGTTCTTTCTGCCAACCTGTGTATAATTGATGTGAGAGAAGGTGTTGCAAGTTTGGTGACGATACCGGTGTTAGTTTAGGAGTTATTGCAAAATCACGGGAGGGGGCAAAAAATAGCCCCCCCCCAGTAAGTCGCGGGTTAACCCTCGCCCTACGTGGGGGTGGGGTTCTAAAACGACTCCCCTGAGGTTTTTCTTGCGTAACTTTTTACACATGCGGTGAATCTTGCTGACATTTTCAGACACTGGGTTTACAACAACTTTACGCATGCTGTAAACATTTAATTGAAATTGGTTTAGTAGTTTTGGAGATAATAATGTTTTGATGACGTCATGTTGGTGGAAAAACGATAAATGTTTGAAAAATCATAGAAAACAGAATTTTGAAGTAAATTGTAAACACAATTTCGTAAAGATAGAAAGGGGCATTTTCTTTAAAATGGCGATCTCGGATTTCCAGAATTTTGGGGTTTTGACCCCTATTTTGTTTTTTAAATCACCACAAAATCAAATTTTTCAAAGATGTTATAAAACCGGAATACACGTGAGAGAACTGAGTATGGACAATATACAAACTAAATTTCAAAGCAATATCTCTATTGTTGACTGAGTGATGGTTCCGTAAGTGTAAGCAACTCATGACGCCATTTTTTTAATAACTGTTTTTTGACTTCTTTTTATACCAGATACAAACAAATAACTACCTTTTCTGTATTTCGGAGGACAGCACTGGTCTAGGAACATGCGTTTTTATTTACATGTATCAATTTATAATTTTGAGGTTTTCTGGACGTGGTCGATCCGAGGTCATTCACTTGGCCTGCTAGGTCACCTGTTGACCCGAAACCTAAAAATTGCATACTGTTAGATTCCAAATATGACAGGCAACATGTTGTTTTTTTTACTGCGTTTCTCTATGTTGCTTGGTTTGGAAGTTACAGGGGGGGGGGATTTTTAGGACCCCGCGTAGAGCGAAGGTGAAAAAAGTACGGCGTGGGTTGTGCGGTATTGGCAGAAAACGGAGATATTGATTTGAATAAACTGGCATTTGTGCGGCATTTACTGAAACGTGAAATCACTCCCAAAGCTGCTTGGTTTGATGATGCTGTTGATGGGGTTATTTCCCGCAAGAATTTGCCAAACAAACTGCCTATAACTGAGACCGTTTTTCCAACGTAACCAAAGCTGAGCATACGTTGCTTAACCGTCTGGGACGATTTGACAGCAGTCTGGTACGATTTTGTTCTGGTATGTAAGGACAGAGCCGCTTAGTCCGATGGGACCAATTCGCAGCCGATGAATGAATGGCAAAAGAAGTTCGATAAAACACACTGTCGACCGGGAATAGGCTGAATGGGCTTACCGAGTCTCCATTCTGCGGGAAAAAGCGACTGTGACGTAACAACACCTGTGCCGGTGTCAACTCATTCTGAGCTCGTTTGAGTGTCAAGTACTCATGCCATATCCCCCGCAATAACTCTGTCTTAGTTCCGTTTCTTAGGCAAGTACCAATTCTACCCCATTCGAGTACGGCAGGGTGAGTTGTGGCGACTTCACGTTCAGACTGACCGCTTACTTCGTGAGATGGGTTTGAAGCCATGCCCGTTTTTGGCAAGAACCGAGCCGTTACTGGCACGTACGTACGCACCTCTTCAACATGGGACAACTGGCGTCATCGCAGTACTGTCAGTGCTGCCATTGGGTACCACACACCTTGCATACAGTCACCCGGCCATTAACGAATCAAAATTCTGCATGGCAGAGCAAATTCTACATTTTTAAACATTGTGCATTGTGTATGCGGCGGTTATTTACACCCGTATACGACAACGGCCACGTACGCAGCGTCCGTTTGCAAGACAGGTTTCTTTGTTAAGTGCTAGGTAGGTGAGTCCGAGGAGTTGCCCAGCACTATTGATCCACCAACTGCACTTGAATCACGGGTAATTGGAAAGGCTTTTGTCGACATTGGTGCTTCTTAATTAGGACCATCGATGATTGGTTAGGAAACTAGGAAACCGACATCCTTTGTCTTGTCGAGTGATACTTTTTGTAATTAAACTTTATAATTAAACTTTCGGGTGTTGGAAAAAAAGCAAGTCCCCAAGGCTGATGAGAAAAGTCAAAAGCTCATCATACTGTAAAATGCAACAGTTGCCTGCCTCGGGCCTTCTCGCAGCAAAACGAGCGCTACCTTTGATGGCAACTGAGTAGTGGGATGTGTCGTTTATGCCGTGAGTGGAAATATTAATGTTGCAATGTAAATAAATAACTTCCTCGAGTCTTCAATTTCCTCAAAAGGCGGAAATGGAAATAAGAAACATGCGAAGTTGCCTCTCCCTCAAATCCCAGTCAACATCATACAGATGGTCCTGAATTAGGAACTGGTGTGCACAAAGTTCTTTGTGTCATTATACAAAGCAATTCAGAGTAATACTTCTTCACTGTTTATACGTAGTCAAGGAATACACATGCAACTGGTACTGAAGCCAGAAATATCACTGTATTATGCAAGGGAAGACTCCCAGATGAATGTGCCACCACCGTTCAGTCGCATTTACCGAATACAAACACGAAGAGCTAAACCCGCTAAATAAATAGCCGTTGACATAATTCCATGGTATACCTTTGGCGACTTCGACAACCATGCTTTTTCATTAAAATGAAAATAGCGTAAACATTCGGACCATACATACATTTGATGCCGATTTCTGTTCCTGCAGTGTCGTAGCTGCAGTTCGAATTTTCAGAGCCTCTACTGCACCATTGCTGCAATCGAACACCGAACCAGTTGACTGACGGAACACATTGCATTAGGTAATGTTATGGTAAGGTCAGAGTAATGATGCCGTCAACAGGGAACAGGGAACACTTCAAAGAACTAAGAGAACTGACGTGCCGAGTAGTGTTTGAAGTTACCTTGGTCATGGATTTGGAAAAAAATCAAAACTCATCGGATTTCGATTGCTGGTGCAATTAAATATGTTTTAAAAGAAACTTAACTTTATTAAAGTTTAGATTTTCTTAATAATCAGAAAATATGCAAATTTTTGGTCCATTTTAGTCGTTTGGGGACATGGCACGATCTCTCCTTCCATCCGCCCTTGAGCACCCCAATGATTTTGGGAATCCACCCTGGTGTCACAACACTTAGGCAACAACTCATAAAAATACTCTGAGGAAGTCGTTAGAAGAAGATGACAGGAACAAGTTTCCTAGACTGCAACTTAATGACGATTTACATTGTTCTATGCATGCTCGTAACATTGTGTTGTATTTTAACTTAACACGCGCAGTGGAGGGGGAAGGGCATCTTTTGTGCCCCCCCCCCCCCCCCCCCCCCACCCCCACATGTTTTTCGTGAATAGCTCACAAACGAAGCGGCGCAGGGTGGTGTTTTTTTACGCGACACTTACGCCAACTCTATAGCGGATCGTTTGACATATACAAAAATAAAATCGGTTGGTACATTTTTGAGTTATATGGATTGTCATTCCAAGATGGCGGCCAGAATCGAGGTCTGGCAAAGCGATATCTTCGGAGCCAACAGTCGGA